>PVKP010054645.1:0-11396 GCA_004027715.1 Plecturocebus donacophilus
GAGCAATAAAACAAGAATCCCATTCTCTCTCCCTCTTTCTCTTCCTCTTTCTTTCTCTTTCATTCTTTTTTTATTCTTTCTTTTGCTGTTTCTTTCTTTCTCCTTTTCTCTTTTTCTAAAATCTCTTCCTCTTTCTTTCTCTTTCATTCTTTTTTCTTTCTTTTGCTGTTTCTTTCTCCTTTTCTCTCTTTTTCTAAAAAAAAAAAAAAAAAGAGTGTTCTTGTTTTAGTTAAGTTGACCTAGGGTGGAAAGACATATTAAAATCATCTCTATCACCTGGTGTGTATTTAAATTTTTAATAGCAAAACTACTGTCACTTACTGGCGTGTCCATATCTGGACCAATGTCCATTTCTTCAACTTCCATCAAGTATTTTCCCCAGTCAAAATCATCTTTCTTCTCTAAAATGTGACAGAAGAACTTTACCAGCTTTATTATCTCTATCTTTGAAAAAAATCTCAAAACTAAAGGAAAAAAGACTAACAAGACTCAAAATACAATCAGATAAAAATTTAACAGTATCGAAATATTTATTAAATTGATATTCTAAAACATTTAACATTTTAATTAACTCATTCTGAAAGGTGAGTGTTCTCTTTCTATAACTGAAGGTAGTTTGTAAAGTTAGAACAAATACAGTCATCCCTCAATATCGGAGGGGAATTGGTTCCAGGAGGTACTACACCCTCCATAATGCTCAAGGTTGATAGAAAATGGTGTAGTATGTGCATATTACCTAAATACACCCTCCTGTATACTCTAAATAATCTCTAGATTACTTATAATACCATGTAAATGCCATGTAAATAGTTGTTAGTTTTAAAAAAATGTATACTAGATTGTTGTATTATTATTATTTTGAATATTTCTGATCTGCAGTTGGTTGACTCTGTGAGTTTGGAACCTAAGGATATAGAGGGCTGACTGCATTTTACATAAAATTTTACAATTGTGATACCATCCAAAACAATAGAAATACTTCAGTTTCACAGATTTTTACAAGTTTCAATAAAACTCAATGTTTAGTAACTAAATAATCTAACAATTTCTCTTTTACTTCTCATATGTTAAGGAACGTACCCACTTCTTTATTTCTTGTGTCTCCACATAACTGCTGTTTGAAGGAGAATCTGACAGACACAGAAGAAGTGACAGTATGGAATAATGTGCATCTGTCTTTAAAACAAAAAAAATGAAGAACATGAATCTCCGAAGTTGGGAAATGCTTTCTACACTAGATTGAGTAAAGACAACTCCATAAAAAATAAAAAAATAAAAAAAAAAAAAAAAAAAAAAAAAAAAAAAAAAAAAAAAAAAAAAAAAAAAAAAAAAAAAAAAAAAAAAAAAAAAAAAAAAGACAACTCCATGACAGTTATGTCCCCAAGTTTTTTCCTGGTTTGAGAAAACATGAGTTATACCTAAATAATTCCTAACCTTCAAACTTTTCCATAGCTCTAATGCATACACGTAAGGAAACTCAAAGGCATCTGAAGTCTGAGTTCTACATTTCCGACAAGTATAAGATCTGAGTGGATGAGAGCTTTTATTTCTAAAACGACGGAAATGTCTTTGGAGTGTAACACTATGGTTAAAAATTATTCTCCTGTGGCAATAGGTTATCATGAAGCTCGCACGCATCTGATAGTGTAACTCAGATGTACCATATTTTATTTAACCAGTCCCCTATTAATGACATTTAGATTTTTCCCCAAGTTTTCCTATCACAAACTTATGTTGTTTCATAATTATGAGAGTTTATATGATAAATTCCTAAAAAGAGAAATGCTAAGTCAGAATGTTTGCATTTGAAATTTTGAGAACGTCAAAATATCCTCCATACAGATAATACAAATATACATACATATAAAATGACCTGTTTCCCACACCTTTATTAATCAGATCAGTGAAAAATATTATCTCTGTTGCTTTAATTTGCATTTATCTTATGAACTGATAGGTACTTTTCCATAAGCTTAAAATTCTTGATTTTCCTTTACTGGATATGACTCTCCTTTGTTCAAATTTCTATGTGATTGGCAATCTTTTTTTATTTATATGATTGATTTTTAAATTGGGATATCAGTGAGCTGTGCAGGAAAGCACTAACTCAGCAAGCCTGAGTTGCTGAAGCCTTCATCGTCCCCCAGAAGGGCTTATTTTCATGAATATGCCTGGGCCAGCTTGTGGTAACTGAGCTCTTGAAATATGTGAACTGGCAAAAGTGTTCTGTATCCTCAGATCTTGAACCATGTTGTACTAGTCTGTTTAGAATCTGTAAAAACAGTGTGACCGAAGATGAATACCTGCTTTCCTTTGAAGGCTCTCGAACTTCAGTAATTGTAGTTAGTCACACAAGTACCATGCCTAAGAGACAAGCCTCCATATAAAAGCCCTGGAATCCTGGACTCAGGTGTCCAGGTAGACAACAATGGCCACGTGACACAGTATGTCAGAAGAGACAGAGCAAGCATCCAAACCAGAATCAGACATGGCAGGAATGTTGGAATTACCAAACCAGGAACTGAAAACAAGTATGATTAATATACTAAGGGTGCTAATGAAAAATGTGGATAACAAGGAAGAACGGATGAGTAATATAAGTGGAGAGATGGAAACTCCGAGAAAGAATTGAAGTGCTCCAAATGAAAAACAAGGTGTCAGAAATGAAGAATGCTTTCGATTGGCTAATCCAGTAGACTGAAATGGCTGTGAAAAGAATCTGTGAGCTTGAAAACATATCAATAGAGTAGGCCGGGGTGGCTCATGCCTGTAATCCCAACACTTTCAGAGGCCAAGACAGGCACATCACTTAAGGTCAGGCATGGTGAAACCCCTGTCTCTACTAAAAATGTGCCAGAGCAGAGCAAGGGAATGTGGTCCCACTGTGTTCAGGAACCTACAGCTGTTTTCATATGCTTTGACCTCTAGGAGGCTAGAGACTGAGTAGCTAAGGTCAGCCACACAGGCGCTGCTTGCTTAAGTGACCTACCCCCAGTAAAAGTGCTGGTCATGAAGGCTCAGTTGATTGGCCCTGGAGGGGCAATCCTTTGCACATGTTGTCATATACTGTTACTGAGAGACTTAAGTGCATCCCCACATGACTCCACTGGGAAGAAACATTTGGACATGTGTGCCTAGCTTCTCCTAGACTTTGCTCTAGGCACTTCTTCCTTTTGATGATTTTTTTTCTTTTTTTGAGATGGAGTCTCGTTCTGTCACCAGGCTGGAGTGCAGTGGAGCAATCTCGGCTCACTGGAACTTCTGCCTCCCGGGTTCAAGCTATTCTCCTGCCTCAGCCCCCCGAGTAGCTGGGACTACAGGTGCATGCCACCACGCCCAGCTATTCTTTGTATTTTTAGTAGGGATGGGGTTTCACCATGTTGGCCAAGATGGTCTCGATCTCCTGACCTCAAGATCCGCCTGCCTCAGCCTCCCAAAGTGCTGGGACTACACTACAGGCATGAGCCACCACCTCAGCCCCCTTTGATGATTTTAATCTGTATCCTTTCACTGTAATCAACCATTAACAGTGAGGATAATAGCTTTTTTGAGTTCTGTGAATCCTTTGAGCAAATCACTGTGCCAAAGGGTGGTCTTGGGGAATCCCCCAAGCAATATGAAAGTCTACCAGGCATTTTGTAAGCAACTACAGTCACTGCCAAGTGCTGAAAAACCATTTGAAAGTTTCAAGATATTTAAACAACGCTATTACATGTATCAATCTCTGATTGCTCTTTCCATATAAGGACTGAAGTGAAAAAATGATTAAATAAGAACAAGCTCTTTTATCACAAACTGAGGCATATCTGGTTTGATGTCAATATTTAAGTGACTTTCCAGGACATCCTGTTAGCCAGTGGATAATACTAAAATAGAATGTTTAAATAGTAACCGAAACAAGCTGACAATAATCAGATAGAAAACAGTAAAACACACAAGGGAGATCTCATAATTGAAGGCGTACCTTTATTTCCTTTTATGCTGGGAAGCGGTGCATGTAGAAATTCCTCAGTTAATCTCTTCCAACTAGCAGCTTTGCTTAGATCAGAATGAATGACAAATTTTTCATAAATTCTAAAATGTAAAACAAATGATTATAAAGCTATCTTAAAAAGATCTATAAGAAAATACATATATTTCTGAATGTATACACATATACACTGACTTACCCTTCAATTGTTTCTTCTATTTTGTGGCTGTTGACATCCAAGAAACGATAAAATCTAATAAAGACAAAATGCAGTTCTTATGCCAACTCTATCACATAGATAAGTGAACTCATCTCATGGCCCTCCGCATCGCCCATATGCTCTGTACTCAGCTACACATTTTCAGAATGGAGTGTACCTCGTCCTCTGTTACCTTCACCATCAGGCAGGCAAATAATCATCGCGTCCAAGACTATGCAAGCATCCTTTCCTCAGCACACAGATGCTTCCTGAGCCTCCCAACCTTGTCCTCTGGCTCCTCTATCTTCCCATAAGGCCCCGTATCTAAGTCCAGCAAAACACATTCTACATCAGGTGTTCCCAATCTTTCTATGTCATAGTGAGGCCCAGTGAAGCATAAGGACCCCTTCTCTGAATAACGTTTTTAAATGTCAAAAAAGAAATACAAAGGAATCCGATTATACTAAGATACAGTTGTCAAGTATTTCAGGAAGTTTATGGTAAGAAATGTTATTTATGAAAGCATTAAATAACAACAATTAGCAGTAGGTCCAATAACTACCATTAAAATAACAGTAAACAACATTTACAAATATCTACAACTCTTACTATAATGCGAAAACAGTATGCGATTTCTAGTGGTGATAAAGTCACAGGTAGTCTAATACTACTAGGGTTTTCTGCCTTCATTCATAATGGAAGAAGATGCTACTTTTCAATTAGAGATTAGTACAATTTTTTCCTCATCCAAATTAACAAATTTCTGAATTACAAAAATCCTATCATATATTATACTGTGATTAACTTTTGTCTCTTTCTTAAAGACAGAGGCTATATCTTACTCGTCTTTGAATTTCTAGGGCCTAGAATTTTAAATGGCAGCAATTTAAAAAAATGTAAACTGAACTATTCATTTTTCTGATGGTTTAAAGCGTCATAAAATTAGAACATAGCCTATGCAACTAATGTATATGTATACAGCATAGTCTATGCAAAAAACATTTTGCCTTTTTTTAGTATGACAGCCAGCAATCTGTACTTCAAAGAAATAAAATTTCACTACTGAAAACAACATCTGATTCTATTCCAGTAAATGGCTAAATGGAACACTACTTTACCTATAATATAGTTCCTAAAATCTGTGAAAGTAAATAGTAACCTCTAATGTCTCTCCCAGCTCTAAAATGACGAACATCTGCCTACTGTCATCTATACATATTAATAGAAAAATAACTTGGGATTCAGCATTTACGTTTCTGTATTGTATAACCTAGTTCACACATAGTTTATTTTTATGTTACAGTTAAGAATTCAGTTTATTACTTCTGAAATTTGGCATGCTTTAAAATAATCTGAAAGTCCTGTATTCCTATTATGAACCAACTAACTAGATACTTTACCAGCTATGATCATTAAGGTAACTAAGATTACAGGTTTTGAAAATTGAATCATTATTCAAGAAGATTTTTACTGAAATTAAACAGGTAGAACATTAACACTCTTTCAGTAATAATTTCATTATGAGTAATGAACTAAAGTATTGTTTAATTTACATCTCCCATAAAGAAAAATAGGAGATCTCAATCTACCTAAATATTTGAACTCTGTAAGTCTTTAAAAATTAGTTACAAGAGGCCGGGCGTGGTGCTCACGCTTGTAATCCCAGCACTTTGGGAGGCCAAGGGGGTGCAGATCACGAGGTCAGGAGATTGAGACCATCCTGGCTAACACGGTGAAATCCCATGTCTAAAAAAAAAAAAAAAAAAAAAAAAAATTAGCCGAGCGTGGTGGCACGCGCCTTGGGGAGGCTGAGGCAGGAGAATCCCTTGAACCCGGGAGGCGGAGATTGCAGTGAGCTGTCATCACGCCACTGCACTCCAACCTAGGCTACAGAGCGAGACTCCGTCTCAAAAACAAAACATAACAAAAACCAACCAACCAACCAACCAAACAAGAAATTAGTTACAAGAGAAACCGCATTAGCAATTGTATTAGGTGACTCAGCGTGCTATGTGCCAGGAGCTGTGCAGGGATGCAGCATTCTAGTTACAGCGCAAGCAGAGGAGACAGTAATGACAGGTTAAATCAGTGTCCTGACACGCGTTTTGGAAGAAGGAAAGCAGAGTGAGAGGGAGCTTGTACTGGCTGACCAGGGAGCAGAAATCAGTGAGAATACAATCTCTTTACTTAAAAAGTAAAAATTGCATAGAGATGGAGTTGCTACGTTGCCCAGTCTGGCCTCGAGTTCCGCCTGGGCCTCCCAGAGCGCTGGGGTTGCAGGCACCCGCCCTGGCCTGCAATAACCCAGTTCCACGCTTCCCCCGTGACTATCAGGAGAGCCTGGCCTGCGTGGAGTGGGCGGTGGCAGGCCCTGGGAGGGCTCCCCGAGGCCGCGTCCGCCTCGGCCCCACGCCCCGCCCCGGTGCATCCCGTTCGCGGGCTCAGCGGGACCCACGCGCGGGCTCCAGGCTGTGGCCTAGAACCCATCCCCGCGCCGCGTCCCACACCTGAAGTTGGACCAGGCGAAGTTTAGGGCGAGCTGGAAGTTGCGGTCTGTCTCGTCCTGGAGGCCGGCGACACTCCGGAGGAACTCCCGCACGTCGCGCTCCTGCTGCGCGTCCAGCCAGCTCCAAGGCTGTCCATACCGCGCCATGTTCCGCCATGCTCCGCGCTCCCACAGCGTGCGTCTAGCGAATTGGCGGCTGTTCGTGCGAGAGTTCGGGTTCCCGCGACAGTCGCTGTCGGAGCTGGCGGTCTTCTCGCGATAGTTCGAGCTCTCGTGCCGGGCAACTAGAGATCTGGCAGCTATTCTCGCGACAGTTCGAGCTCCCGCGATGGAGAGTACTGCTTGGCGCTGTTCCTTGGCGGGGGCTGGGGTGTGCATTTTCTGGTCGCGCGACGGTACGTTTTCCATTGTACTCAGAGTTAGCCGGTGTCATCGTGAATCAGATATATAAGGATCTCTGGCTAGCCTCGGTGACGGTCAGTGATCTTGAGAGCAACCCGTTAGGTGCCCGGTCAGCATATGTATTGGGACCCGCTTTTCCAGGAACCCGGACCTGCTTAGCTGCTGAACCCTCCCGGCGCTGCAGCTTGTCCCTCCAGTGATGATCTCTGCGGATCTCGATGCCCCCATTCACACAACAGAACCACGCTAGGCACATTCATGCTACACAACCAGCATCGGCGTAGCGGCTGTTCCGACCCGCTAGCAACCCCCGCGCGCTCTTGCTCCGCCTGCTCTGCAGGGGTGGCTGGGGGGACTTCATAACCCTATCAGTCCGGAGGTGCGGGGGACTTCATAACCCCACCCGGCCAGAGGTGATAGGGGACATCATAACCCCACATGGCCAGATGTGCTAGGGGGGACTTCATATTTGTCACCTGGCCAGAGGTGCTGGGAAGATTACATAATCCCCAGCTGGCCAGAAGTGCAAAACCGTTTTTGTTGTCATCAAAGCTATACCTCTTCAGTGACAATTTTAGCTATTGCATTAAGCAAACCCTCCCCCAAACCCATAACAAATCCCTCTTTATGGTTTTCATTTGGTTTATTATCTTGCATTAGTGTTGTAATAATAGGCAACATCTAAAACATAGACAGCATGCTACTGCACACATCTCCTTAGGAGGAGAAAATCACAGCATTAGAGATGATTCGACCGAAGGGAAGTCACACTGCCTAGGCAGCCTTTTCTCCTCCAGTTTCAGCTCTCATCTTTATACTGGTTTCCCATATCTGTATATGCAGCTCATATTTTTCTTGACACACCAAATCCATAATCTGATTGATGACTGTACATCTCCAAGAATCAAAGTGAGTGTATATATGCATATGTATTTGTTTGTTTATTGTCTGAATGCATTCAGATGGTCAAGTAAACCCAGGCAGGCCCCACCCTGGTGGGGAGGTGATGGTGGGGAGGCCCCCTGGTGGGGACGTGATGACCAGGCTGGACAAGGGCGCCTTCCTCAAGTCTCTCCCTAGCCCTGAGATCACTGTCCCCATATGGCCCTGCCACCAGTGGGGACAACTGTTGCACAGATAGGCTGTTGTCTCCACTTCTGCACCTTGCACACATACTCTGGGTGACTCAGTCCCACAGCGTATGCATGCCTTGCTCACCTATTCCACGTCATGCTCACATGACTCCGTGCACACCCAGGTGTTCTGTGCACATCTGCTGTTATTGTATTGATTATATATATTTCCTATTTTAATTTTTATTGACAAATGATTGTTTTTATGGGGTGAAGTGTGGTGTTTTGATATATGTGTACAGTACGGAATGATTGTAGCAAGGCAATTAACATATCACCCATCACCTCACATACTGCTTTTGTGTGCAGTGAGAACATTTATTTAAACATTTTTTATGGATACATAATTATTGTACATATTTTTGGGTTACATGTGGTATTTTGATGTAAGCATCCAATGTGTAATAATCAAATCTGGGTAACTAGGATGTTCATTGCTGGGAACATTTGTCATTTCTTTGTGTTGGGAACATTCTATGTCTTTGTTGAGAGTATAGGGGAAAATCATGGTTATTTTTCTTTTTGCAGTTATAGTGGTTTCAAAATTAACTATTATCCCTATGGGAAATAACTTTATAAAATAGAGTCCACTGTTTGTGTATAGTACATTTTGCTTTTAGTCTGTGAATTCTACTCATTTCCAAAATGACTTAGGTCAGTACCTTTGGCCCACCGATTGCAACATACATTGGTAATACAATTAGATTCTTAGTTGCACTCTGTATTTTGTCCTTAGATACTTCCATAACCTAAACAATTTAATTTGTGTAGATTGTGAATTTTCTTTGTGCTTTAAAATTCTGTGGGTTTAAATATATACATAGTGTCGGATATCCACCACTAAAATACCAGAATACTTCAAATCCCCACCCCAGTCACTCATCTGATTATCATCTCTGTAGTTGTACCTTTTCCAGAATGTCACATTAATGGAGTCATATAATGTATAGCATCTTCATACTGCCGCCCTTCACTTAGCAACATACATGCAAGATTATTTTTTTCATGATCATTTTATTTATTTTTTGTTTTTATTTTATTTATTTTTTGTTTTTATTTTATTTTTATTTTTTATTTATTTATTTTTTGATTTATTTTTTGCAAGATCATTTATTTTCATGGGTTGAAAGTTCATTCCTTTTTGTTGCTGAATGGTATCCCATTGCATTTTTGTACTTCAAGTTGATTATGCTAGTTTTTCTTTGAAAATAATTTTTCAAAGCATCTGTCTAAACGTATACATTTTAGGGGCACATTTGTTGGATTGTAGGTAAGACTTGTTTATCTTTGGGAAAAACTGCCAAACTATCTCCCAAAGTGGCTGTACAATTAATACATTCTACTAACAGTGAATGATAGTACCTATTGTTCTTCAACCTCCAATTGCTATTGTTGAGCTTTTCTTAGAGTCTTGTAGTTCTACTAGGGTGCAGTGGTATCTCAGCATTATTTTAATTTGCAGTCTCCTAAGAGACATGATGTTGAACATCCTTTTGTATAATTATTTGCTATCTGTATATTTTCGGTGTGTGTGTGTGTGTGTGTGTGTGTGTGTGTGTGTGTGTGATTTTTTTTTTTTTAAAGACAGTGTCTCGCTCTGTCATTCAGGCTGGAGTGCAATGGTGTTGTGACATGGTAAAAAGTCCCATAAACCTGCATACCTCAACCATACCTCGGCTTTCTGTTGAAACTGCTCTCTATAACCCAAATATGAATAACTAATTAAGGACTGTAATTGCCACCCTACCCAGACAATGTGTAAACAGATGCTAACCTTGACTTTTGTGAACCACTTAAGTAACAATCAGAATGTCAAAAAGTCCCCTAGCCCTGTCGGAGCACACACCCTCATCTCCACACCAGAAGGTGATTTGCAAATTCACTAGCCCTCGGAATGTCTGAAACCCTCACCCTCACCCCCACCCCCACCCCAAATCCTCATCTCTGCCCAGAAGATGATTGACAGAATTCACCACCCCTCCTCCCCTCACCCTCACTCCCAAGGTAATTTTTACAGGTATAAAACGTCTTAACACATGCTTTTCGGGGCCATGGGTTGGAGAGATGCAAGTCCTCCATGACCGCCGGCAATAAAGACCCTGCAATTTGGCATACTTTTGTCTTGGTGTTGACTTTCTATATCAATATCTATATCTATTCTCCGCTATATCTATATCTCCGCTCAGTGCAAACCTCACCTCCTGTGTTCAGGCAATTATTTTGCCTCAGCCTCCTAAGTAGCTGGTGCCCACCGCCTCGCCTGCCTAACCTCCAGATTTGGAGTTATTTTTCAGGATTGGTTTGGCTTTTCAGGGTTCCTTGAAATTCCATATAAACATTAGGATCAGCTTTCCCATTTCTGTCCCAAGGCTTTTGGGATTTTCGTAGGAATAACATTGAATCTGTAGATTGCTTTGTGTAGTTTGGCAAACTTAACGAATATGGTCTTCAAATCCGTGAACATGACATGTTTTTACATTCATTTGGGCTTTGTTTAATTTCCTTAAGCAATGTCTTATAATTTCCCCCTTTTAAGTCTTACCCTTTGGTTACATTTATTCCTAAGCATATTATTGCCATTGGTATTATTTAAAGTGAAATTTTTATAATTTTGTTTTTAGATTATTCATTGCTAGTGTATATGTATGAAATCGACTTTTTGGCCAGGGACAGTGGCTCATACCTGTAATCCCAGCACTTTTAGAGGCCGAGGCAGACAGATCACCTGAGGTCAGGAGCTGGAGACTAGCCTGGCCAACATGGTGAAAACCTGTCTCTACTAAAAATACAAATTTAGCTGGCCATGGTGGCATATGGCTGTAATTCTAGCTTTATTGAAAGCCCTTTCTGCAACAGCTGAGAAAATTATGGGGTGTTTTCCATTCATTCTAACAAAACTGTGTGTTACATGAATGGTATTAGTGTGTGGAACCACCGCTGATTTACTGGGACAAAAAATCATGTTCATGGTGTCTGATCCTTTCAAAATGCTGTTGGTTTTAATATGCTATTATTTTGTTGAAGACTATTAAGTCTATAATTCTGAGGTTATAGATCAGTCCTTGAAGTGGCATAGTACTGAGTAGTATAGATCAGGATGAGATTGTATATAGACTGCAGTTAGTATTTACAGAGTTAGTGTGTCAGGATATTATAAAATCATATATATGGGTTGAAGGGTTCAGA
>PVKP010054646.1:0-11397 GCA_004027715.1 Plecturocebus donacophilus
CATCCTGAGCAACATGGCGAGACCATCTCTACCAAAAATACAAATATTAGCCAGTCTTATAACCCAATCCCTAAATAAATAAATAAATAATAAATTTTAAAAATTTCAAAAATATGGGTGTTAGAATATAGTTATTAATGTGGAATTTTTCTCTTATTAAAAAATATAGAAGCAACTTTGAGCTAACTGTGATTTAGGCAAGTAGTTATGTTTAAAAATTTTTTTTTAAAGATAATGACATGCAAATATAAGTCAAACACATGTCAAATATTTTATTTCATTTAGTTAAGGAGAGAATCAGTAAGATGTTACAACCAGTGCAAGGAGAATTCAAACATACACATATTTATAGGTCATCAATGCACTGCATTAACCAAATACATCAAATGAAAATTGTTTCCACAATTTTTATTTTTCCACAAGAATCATTTTGCATTACTACCAGTAGGTGAGTAGTTATATGCTTTGACATGATTTTAACATCTTTTGGTAGATAGCTGCCAAAAGATGGCAAAAGCTTCTTAGGCCTTACTGCAAAACAGGCCGAGTCCCAAGATGTTCATTCAAAATACAAACCTGGGTGATTTTCAAGTTTTCACCTCTTATATTTTTGAATCTGAAAGCAAAACCATTAGAATATAGAACTCTCAATTAACTAACCTATTTAGGTTTATTTATTATCCAATTTCCCAACTAGATTATAAGCTCCCTAAGGTCAGAGACCTTAGGGTACTCCAATGCCTGGCATAATGCCAGGTACATATTAGGTCTCAGTAAATATTTGTCAACTGATAGTTTATCCTCCTCTCTGCCACTCTTGAATAGAGTGAGGAATCTAGAGTCCCTTCCAGCGGACTTTCTGCTTCTCACATTTCCTGCTTAAAAAACAAATGACAAATCCTGTTTGGGACTCCTAGTGATTTAACTGACCACATTAGAATCATGTGACATCTTGGGACTCGGCCTGTTTTGCAGTAAGGCCTAAGAAGCTTTTTTTTTAACAAGCCCCCAGGGATTCCGATGCATAGCCAGGTTTGTAAAGAACTGTTATCTCATACTGCCTCTCATTAAAAAAAAATACAGTTTTTCATATATTATGGTTCTTTTCTATATTATGGTAAATTAATTATAAATTATATTTTATTCTTTAAATAGTTTTATATTTAATATAACAAAATTGAAGCACACAAATTCTGCCATTCTGATATTTCATTTTTGTGTGTTCTCATTTGTTCAAATATGGGTTTTTTTCGGGAGGCAGAGGTTGCAGTGAGCCAAGATCGCACCACTGCACTCCATCTTGGGCAACAGAGTAAGACTCCATGTCAAAAAAAATAAAAAATAAATACACACACATACACACACACATATATCATATATATGGGTTTTTTAATTTTATGCTTTGCATTTGTAAAAACATATTTTGTATATTGCATTTATACAGATATAATAGCATAGAAGAATACAATGGAGTCTTAGTAATTTGAGCCCCAAAATCTAAGTTTTTAAAAGTAGCACTACCACAAGTTTAGAGTGGGGAACATCAAAGATTCTGCTTAATCTGTTGTTCCATTCTCTGTTTAACCCACTATAGCTAGGCTTTCACCCTGCCATTTCACTGAAACAGCTCTTGTTAGAGTCACAAATACCTCCATTTTTTCCAATCTGGTAGACAGGTCTCTGTTTTCCCTTACTTGTCTTTCTAGTAGGTAGCACTTGACACAGTTGAATTATGTTTTCCTTCTTGAAACACTTTTTTTGATTTGGCTCTTCTTACAGCCATCTCTTGGTTCCCATCTCCAATAGGCATCTTATTATAATAATTCTGATTTGGACATTTTTAAGTTACAGAGGTTAAGTACCTTGGCTGGGGTCAGACACCTGGTAAGCAGTGGGGCTGGGATTTGAATACAGACTGTGTGGCTCTACAGCCTGTCCCTTGAACACTAAAGGGCATGTTACCTCTAAGAAGAAACAGAAATAATTAATATTTTAGTTCATACAGATTGAATTGTTTTGTAAGTGGTGTTGGGGAAACTCTATATCCATCTGGAAGCAAATAGAGTTGGACCTCTGTTGTTTTCTGATGACTTAAAAGATTTAAAACAATAAAAATCAGAAAGAAATCTAAGAGATGACAGTTAACAATCTAAGGGTAGGGTAAGCCACCATACAGCAACAAGATACTAAAAACCTGTGAAAGAAGAGACAAACCTTTTTTAACTTAATATATAAAAGTTAAACACTTCTGTATACCAAAATATACTATGAAGTCTGTGGATAAACAGTAGATTTGGGGGGAAATGTTCAATTATCTGTACTAACAAGGAGCACTTAAACATTGACAAGAAAAAAGATAACACATTGGAAAAATGGGTAGAGTCTAAAAAATGGACAGTTCATAGAAGAACAACTTCAAATGACCACTGATCATAAGAAAACATACTTAAATATGTTTATTTCAGAGGCCACAGGTTAAATGTCATTTCTTCAAAGAGGACTTTCCTGTTCACTCAATCTAGAATAGCTGACTTCTATTATTCTCCCTTGTAATACCCTCTGCTCTCTTTCATAGCACTTAAACAATTTGTAACTACATACTCATGTATTTATTTAATGTCTCCCTCTATGGCTAGCCCAAATAAAAGGAACATATCTTTTTTTAATTCATCCCTACATCCCCAGTGCCTAGCACATTGTAGGTATTCATTCACTATTCCTTGAATCAAAAAGAAAAAGATCCTCAAAATAGTAATCAGGAAATTAAAATTAAAATAGTAGGCCAGGCACAGTGGCTCAAGCCTGTAATGCCAGCACTTCAGGGGGCTGAGATGGGCAGATCACCTGAGGTCAGGAGTTCGAGACAAGCCTGCAACATGGTGAAACCCTGTCTTTACTAAAATTACAAAAAATTAGCTGGGCATGGTGACAGGCACCTGTAATCCCAGCTACTCTGAAGGCCGAGGCAGGAGAATTGCTTGAACCCAGGAGGTGGAGGTTGCAGTGAGCTGAGATCGTGCCATTGCACTCCAGCCTGGGCATCAAGAGCACAACTCCGTCTCAAAAATAAATAAATGAATAAATAAATATTTATATATATTTAATATATATATTTTTTATATATTTATTTTTGAGACGGAGTTGTGCTGTTGATGGTTTCAAGTGTTGTGTTCATATATATATATATATATGTATATAAAATAGTGGTGAGTTATGACACTTGATACACCACTTGATACACCAAAAATGTAAAAGGAATAGCTGTATCTGTCACTAACTGGACTATAGGGAAAAGGTCTTATTATGTACTACTGATGGAAATACATTCCTTGTTTCAGGCTTTTTGGAAATTAATCTGATAATATCAATTAAAATTTTAAAAATAGATGTACACTTTGATCTAAGAGCCTCACTCCTGGGAATCTATAGGAATAAAAGCACCAATATTGTAAGTGTATACAGTTGTCCCTTGGTGTGCATGGTAGATTGGCTCCAGGACCCCCAAGTGTACAAAAATTCATGCATACTCAAGTCCCAAAGTGAGCTCTGCAGAACCCACATATATGAAAAGTCGGTCTTCCATATACTCGAGTTTCACATGGTGAATATTGTATTTTCAATCCTCATTTGGTTAAAAATAAATCCTTGTATATGTGAACCCACATAGTTCAAACCCATCTTGTTGAAGGGTCAGCTGTATATTCAAGAGTATTTATATCTTATAACATTGTTTATGTTCATGCATAAACTGGAAACAGTGAATGGCTATTTTCCATTAGCAGAGGAGCTGGATAATCTATCCTGTCTCTACCTGGACTATTACTTATCTATTAAAGAGAAAGATTTGAGCTATACAAGGCCAGGCGCAGTGACTCACGCCTGTAATCCCAGCACTTTGGGGGGCCCCAAGGCAGGCCAATCATGAGGTCAGGAGATCAAGACCATCCCGGCCAACATAGTGAAACCCCGACTCTACTAAAATACAAAAAAACATAGCTGGGTGTCGTGGCGCGTGCCTGTAGTCCCAGCTACTCTGGAGGCTAAGGCAGGGGAATCACTTGAACCTGGGAGGCAGAGGTTGCAATGAGCTGAGATCACGCCACTGCACTCCAGCCAGGCGACAGAGCAAGACTCATGTCAAAAAAAAAAAGACATAGAATGACTTGAAAAGATTTCCATGAGGTATTTTAAGAGAGAAGAGTATTATATGATTCTATATATATTTACTGTATGATTCTTGATAATATTATACATTTGCACTCTCTTCTACACTGGAATCATAGTTTAACTTAAATCTGACCAGCATGTGACTGTATTTTAAATTGTCAAATGTTGCCATTTAACGCATTTTTGTTTTTCAGGCGACATTTGAGAGAGGGCTAGAACTACATGCTAAAGTCACAATTTTTGCAGAAGGTTGCCACGGACATCTAGCCAAGCAACTATATAAGAAATTTGATTTGAGAGCCAATTGTGAACCGCAAACCTATGGGATTGGACTGAAGGAGGTATCCTGGTTTGTTTTTGCAATTTTAATTTTCACAGATGGAATTTAAATTTATTTGTATTATCAGGTAGTTTATAATACTGATTTAATTTTAGTTATAGTTTTTCATTGTCTTGAATTGTTCATTATGACTAAAACTATTTGGAATATTTTTCAAGGGGCTAGAAAATATTACTGATAAATTTCATTATTGTTTAAGTAAGTTTTACATGTTGGAATTGTTTTATCATGTGTTGCTTGAAATGAATGTTGAACTTGTGAATTTTTAAATCTTTTTTTTTTTCCATTGTAGTGCCATTTGTCCTGTTATGATTGTTCCTGTTATCCATATGCTGTTTGTAGGATGACCACATCCTACAAAAAAATTATTTTTGCAAAATTGTAATATGAAGATAATTTTATTTATGAAATACATACTCAGCCATAATATTATTAATCTAAAACCTAAAATTTAACTAGGTTAAGTATTGTAAATTTTCTCAATTTATCCATTCTTTAGTCTTATTTCCCCAAATCCTAGACTTAGAATGTAAAATTTTCATTATAATCCTTTTGCTTAAATATTTTTGTGGAGCTGGCAATGGTGGTTCACACCCATAATCCCAGCATTTTGAGAGGCCAAGGCAAGAAGATTGCTTGAGGCCAGGAGTTCAAGACCTGCTTGGGCAACATAGTGAGGCCTCATCTCTACTAAAAATTTAAAAATTAGCCAGGTGTGGTGGTGCACACCTGTAGTCCCAGCGACCCAGGAGGCTGAGGCAGGAGGACCACTTTATCCCAAGAGTTCAAGACTGCAGTGACCTGTGATCACACCACTTCACCCTAGCCTGAGTGACAGAGTGTAATCCCATCTCTAAAAAAATTAAAAAGCTATAGTAATTAACAAAAAAAAATTATTTTAGGTTAAATCTCAGAAAGGTTCAAAGTCTATATAAAACTAGATTCAATATATTATGAATAAGGGTTTGTTTTGATAGATTGCACATAATGTCTGCATGTAGTATTATCTGATTTTTAGGTAATATTTCAGATAGAAATTATTTAAAATTTAAAATTTACCAGTCTGAAAAGAGAATGAACAATTTGTTTCAGTGGTGGAGGGCAGAGTAGAGGAAATAAATTACTTTGTTGAAGAATACATTTCTGTTACAAAGTAAGAGACCTGAAGTGTACAGCTACGTTAATTTTTACATGGTGAACATACCCATGTAGCCTCTCCCAGATGAAGATACAGAATACTACCAGTACCATAAACTTCTCCTTATCCTTTCAGTGGTATTTCCTAATTCCCTATAATTTCATAAAAGTCTCTACCAGCCCTTCTGCCTATTAAACCTCCACTCCTAAAAAAAAAAAAAAGTCTTTGCCAATTTGAGACTATTTAATTTCTTAGAGAATTCATAACTTTTCTGACCTGTTTCTTTACCCTGACTCATGCTGCAGTTTGATATAATTTTCTTTGATATCCAAGATGCTCCACATTAAAAAAAAAAATGGTTTTTATTTATTTATTTTTTTTTTTGAGACTGAGTCTTGCTCTGTCACCCAGGCTGGAGTGCAGCACCACAGTCCCTGCTCACCACAACCTCTGCCTCCCAGATTCAAGCAATTCTTATGCCTCAGCCTCCCAAGTAGCTGGAGTTACAGGCACCTACCATTATACCCAGCTAATTTTTGTATTTTTAGTAGAGCTGGGTTTTCACCATGTTGGCCAGGATGGTCTCGAACTCCTGACCTCAATTGATCCACCCACCTCAGCCTCCTAAAGTGCTAAGATTACAGACATGAGCCATCGTGCCCACCTTCTTTGATATTTGAAGTAATTTTGTTGTATTCTTATATTACAGTTTTTCACTTGTAATTTTCATAAATAAGACATTAAACTGGGCAAGTTTTATGCATTGTGGTGACATAAAAACATTTTTTAAATACTACAGTACTTTTTTTTGTTTGTTTTTTTTAGTTATGGGTTATTGATGAAAAGAAGTGGAAACCTGGGAGAGTAGATCACACTGTTGGTTGGCCCTTGGACAGACATACCTATGGAGGCTCTTTCCTCTACCATTTGAATGAAGGTGAACCTCTAGTAGCTCTTGGTCTTGTGGTAAGTTATATTCCCATTGTGGAAAATTCTACTGCTAGAGTTAAATTACCATCAGTGTTATAAAACAAGAGTTTTGAATCTGAAGACTGTAAAATGCTTTTCATTTAAATCTTACTTTCTAATTTTATCAATATGTAAAGTACTTATGGCTGCTGTGTCATTAGTCTACTAAATACAAGTAGTGATAGTAGTAGTAGCTGCTACACTCTGGGCACTGTGCTGGATGCTTTTCTGAGATCTAAGTAAGTTTCGTAAAAACTCTGAAATAGGTATATCTTTATTTTACTGATGAGAAAACTGAAGTCCAAATAAATTAAACTTACCCATATACACTCATTAAATGACTGGCAAAAATGCCTGACCTTGTCTGACTTCAAATCCCATTTCTACTGTGGCATGCTACCACTGAAAATGAAATCAGCACTGCTGTGACTTAATTGTGTCAAAGGAAAAAGATGTGATTAATTTTAACACTTTGGTAAGGCCTTATAAAATGTAACCTTCTATATTTCTTTTCCTCTTTTTTTCTAAGTGTAGTTCACATCCTTTTTCTTTATTTTTGCCTCAGTAGTACTGTAGTATAGATTATTAGTTTATTTCAAGTTGGTATTGATTGAGGTGCTTACCTACAGATATTTTTCTAATTTGTTTTTTTGTTGCTGATGTTCATTTTTGTTTTCTAATTTCGTGATAGAATATATTTTTCTAATTTGAACTTAGAACTCCAGAGCACAAGGATTTGTTAATATGTTCTAAATTTTCATAATTCTGAAGATAATAAATACGTGCTATCCTTTTCTTGACCATTTCTTTTTCACACAGATTTTATATAATTTTTAATTTAAATTTGGATTGCTTTACATAGTGCTCCAAATACTCTGAGTACAAGAAATTTAATGTACATGTTTTCTGATAAACATTACTCACATTTTAGCTTGATTTAATTTGAAATAAAAATGCCTAATTTAATATAAATTTTTAAGGTTGGTCTAGACTATCAAAATCCATACCTGAGTCCATTTAGAGAGTTCCAGAGGTGGAAACACCATCCCAGCATTCGGCCAACCTTGGAAGGTGGAAAAAGGATTGCATACGGAGCCAGAGCTCTCAATGAAGGTGGCTTTCAGGTAACTCTTCCAACTTTTATTTTCCTTATTTCTGTATTATAAATTCAGAATTGAACATATAATGAAACAAATTTAGATGAAGAATAAAAAAACTATCTCGTAGGGATAAGAAAAGTATGTAGCATTTATAAGACTGTGTCACACAATACTTAAATTATACCATGAATTTAGTTTTAAGAATAGATTAGGCTGGGCAGAGTGGCTCATGTCTGTAATCCCAGCACTTTGGAAGGCTTAGGCGGGCAGATTGCTTGGGCAGTCTGCCTAGGCAACATGGCAAAACCCCATCCCTACAAAAAATAGAAAGATTAGCTGGGTATGGTGATGAGTACCTGTGGTCCCACCTACTCAAGAGGCTGAGACAGGAGAATCACTTGAGCCTGGGAGGTGGAGGTTGCAGTGAGCCAAGATTGTACCACTGCACTCCAGCCTGAGCGGCTGAGTAAGACTCCCATCTCGGGAAAAAAAAAAAAAAAGAATATATTGATCTCTAGAGAGACATTCATGGACCTTTTGTTTGTTAGTTGTTTTAACCAGAAAATAAAAACTGTAATCCATAATATTTCTCTTTATTCCTTAACCAGAAAACTCAAAGGCAAATTTAGTTTTCAGCAAACATAATTCAGTTCATTCCAACTACCTAGTAACATTCATGCCTTTTAGATTACCTCTGTTAAGCTTTTACTTTAATTGTCCTATTTTATATACGTTCAAAATAAATATTATCAAATATAATTTATTCAGTATGTATTAATTAAACAATGAAATAAGACCTAGTAGCTAACTGTCATAAAAGCTGTTAATACTGTTGTGGAAATGTTATCATACAGGTAAGATGATCTGAAAATCTGCTTTAAAGCTTACACCAAATTATTTGGAACAGGTTCCTAACTTTTCTGGCCTTAAGAGATCATCTGTAAAATAAAGATGATCCCTCTGTCTCTAATATTCTAGGAATCTAGGACTATCTTAGAAATTGGATTTCTTTTTTTTTTTTTTTAATGTAAAAGTAACATAATAGGAAAATTTGGGGAGGAGGTACTGACATGTTTAAAAGTGAGGTTCTAAATACTTTATTACTGTAATAGTATTTCATAAACTCAAGTAAAACCATAGCTACATTATAAATCACTAGAATCTTAAAATAACACTGTCCCCAAAGTCTGTCATGAGACTACTTCTCATGAGATTGTTTTTGTTTCTAGAGTAGTAATTCCTTGGATAGAAATATTTATTGAATTACATAACTATATTTGAGCCTATTAAACTTTTTAAGATAATGTCCCTAATAGTTACTGACAATCTAATCCTACTCTTTGTAATTTATAAAGGTTTCAGTATATCTAATAGTACACACAGATTTTTATTTAAAACCATCTACCTTATGTACTTAAGTATGTCAAACATGTCAAGTGATTTGCAAATTGACAGGAGACGACTGTTCCCCCCCCCATCCCCCACATACACTTTTCACCAGAACTTTCTGATTTCGTTGGCCAGAGATTCAGAAGTTTATTTCTATTTAAGGTTTTTAAGGCCTTAAGAGGCAACAAAGACTACTTTGAGGAGTCATTTCTATAGTTCAGTACTTGAGAAGTTTCTCTGAAGGTGTAGCAAGCACAGAAACCACGAGGAGGAGCGAGGAAGACGGTGTGCTCTCCAGAGCCTGATGCTGCCGGGCTCATGATGTTGCTTTGCTACAACTGCCATTCGGCATTTATGATTGTTTTTCCCTCCTTAGGGAGAGCGAGAGGGAAAGGATGCAGTGCTAGTGGCTCTCATTTAGGTAAAGAAAAAGAAGAGGCAACAATTCGAAACTTTCAATTTTGTTTATTTGGAGCTAACAAATATTGTCTAGCATTTTTCTTCAGCCTATACCAGAATTCATCTTTCCTAGTGGATTTCTAATTACTTGTAGCCCTAGTTTAATGAATGTCCCAAACAAGGTGTGTAGCTGCCAGTAAACCAGCCCACCCAACGTGGGATCCTCCTGGAACTTAAAAACATACATTTTTATTCTTAGGATTTAAGCACCTATTTTGGAAGAACTTGCACTCATAATCTATATCCTTTTATTAAGTTTCACATTCTTCTGGTTCTTGAATTAAACTTGGTGTCAGCAAAGCCACAGCCTTATTTGAGAAAAGCATTGTCGTTATCCAGGTCCCTAATCTTTATCTGTTTTCAGCACTTCCAGATAGCACTTCCTCCCCATTGTCTGCTCTGTGGTCCTGATTTAATGCTCTTTTATCTAAGGGGTCTTATTACTGAGTTTGGTCTGAGAACCACAGTCATAAATTTATTCCTTACATTTACTGTGAAAGGACCAGGGCCCCGATTCTTCTCTCTTACTAGCATTCCTTCTGCCCCCAAGTTTTGCTTTTCACCACCTTTCCCTCACAGAATTATATCATTGATGAGAGCTGTGACCACAGAGTGCTCACCTTGTCTCTTTTGCAGTTGATGTCAATAGTTTTCCTGTTAGCTCCCACCTCGGAGTCCCTCTCAGTACCATCAGCCAAACCTACCACTCACCATTTTCTCAACAAAGACCCCATGGCTGGCTCTAGGAAGTCCTCAGAGAAGAAAAAAAAAATGGAATGTAGAAAGAACAACGCTGCTTGGCTCTCTTTTTTTTCTTCAAACTATAGAGTACATTTTCTGATGCAGATAATTTATAGTTCAGTTGCCATATTGGGGGATACATATAGACATTTATTGTCTGAACTGAAAAAAATCCCCTTTATTACATTGTTTTTTTTATAAGAAATTATACTAAGGTCCAAAGAATTGTCTTAAATTTTATTTTGGAAATTCAGTTTGTCCTTAAGTTAATCAAAATATATTGTGTAGGGTAGTAGCTAGTTGCAGTGGGGCCATAATTAGAGTATAGATTTCTAACCCTAGCTGTCAAACAAACAAATCCTTTGTAAGTCTTGTATTACCCAGAATACATGTAAAAGCAAATCACAGAGTTTTTTTATATGCCCTTTGAAATTTTCAGGTCCACTTAATTTTGGGGGGAGAAAGGGTACAATGTCATATTTTGATACATGTGCATAATGTTTAATGACCAAATCAGGGTAATTAGTGTATCCATCATCTCAGACTTTTATCATTTCTTTGTGTTGGTAACATTTGAAATCTTTTCTTCTAGTTTTTTGAAAAAAGATAATGAATTATTCTTTATTACAGTCACTCTACAGTACTATAGAACAGTAGAACTTATTCCTCCTATCTAGCTGTGTTTCTGTATTCATTAACCAATCTCTCCATATCCCCCGCAATCTCTTTCTACCCTTCCCATCCCCTAGTAGCCACTGTTCTACTCTCCACTTCCATAAGATCAACTTTTTAAGCTTCCACATATGAGTGAGAAGATAGGGTATTCATCTTTCTGTGCTTGACTAACACAGTGTCTTCCAGGCTCATCCATGTTGTCCCAGATGACAGTATTTCATTCATTCTTATGACTGAATAGCATTCCATTCTGTGTGTGTATGTGTGTGTATATACATACATATACATATATATGTATATATATATACGTATATATATGTACGTGTGTGTGTATGTACATATATAAGTATACATATATACACACACACACACACACATATATATATACCATATATGCCATGTGTGTATGTATATATATA
>PVKP010054647.1:0-11403 GCA_004027715.1 Plecturocebus donacophilus
TCTTCTTCTTCTTCTTCTTCTTCTTCTTCTTCTTCTCTTCTTCTCCTCCTCCTCCTCCTCCTCCTTCTCCTTCTCCTCCTCTTTCTTTCTTTCTTTCTTCTTCTTCTTTTGTTGGCTTAAAGTTAGTTTTATCATTGCAATTTCTGCTTTTTTTTTCTTTCCATTTACATAATAAATATTCCTCCATCCCTTTATTTTGAGCTTATGTATGTCTTTGCACATGAGATGGGTCTCCTGAATACAGCACTCCGATGGGTCTTGACTCTATCAAATTTGTCAGTCTCTGTCTTTTAATTGGGACATTTAGCCCATTTACATTTAAGGTTAATATTGTTATATGTGAATTCGATTCTGTCATGATGATGCTAGCTGGTTATTTTGCACATTAGTTGATACAGTTTCTTCATAGTGTCATTGGTCTTTACATTTTGGTCTGTTTTTGCAGTGGCTGGTACTGATTTTTCCTTTCTATATTTAGTGCTTTCTTCAGGAGCTCTTGTAAGGCAGGCCTGGTGGTGACAAAGTCCCTCAGCACTTGCTTATCTGTAAAGGATTTTATTTCTCCTTTGCTTATGAAGCTTAGTTTGACTGGATATGAAATTATGGGTTGAAAATTCTTTCTTTAACAATGTTGAATATTGTTCCACTCCCTTCTGGCTTGTATGGTTTCTGCAGAGACATCTGCTGTCAGTCTGATGGGCTTCCCTTTGTAGGTAATCTGACCTTTCTCTCTGGTTGCCCTTAATATTTTTTTCTTCATTTCAACCTTGGAGAATCTGATGATTATGTGTTTTGGGGTTGCTCTTCTCGAAGAGTATCTTTGTGGTGTCCTCTGTATTTCCTGAATTTGAATGATCGCCTGTCTTGCTAGGTTGGAGAAGTCCTCTTGGATAACATCCTGAAGTGTGCTTTCCAACTTGGTTCCATTCTCCTCATCACTTTCAGGTACACCAATCAAGCATAGGTTTGTTCTTTTCACATAGTCCCATATTTCTTGGAGGCTTTGTTTATTCCTTTTCATTCTTCTTTCTCTAATCTTGTCTTCATGCCTTATTTCAGTAAGTTGATCTTTAATTTCTGATATCCTTTCTTCGCTCGATTTATTTGGCTATTGATACTTGTGTATGCTTCATGCATCATGAAGTTCTCATGCTGTGTTTTTCAGCTCCATCAGGTCATTTATTTTGCTCTCTAAACCTGTTATTCTAGTTTAGCAGGTCCTATAACTTTTTATCAAGATTCTTAGATTGAATTGGGTTAGAACATGCTCCTTCAGCTCAGAGGAGTTTGTTATTACCTACTTTCTGAAGCCTACTTCTGTCAATTTGTAAATCTCATTCTCCATCCAGTTTTGTGCCCTTGCTGAAGAGGAGTTATGATCATTTGGAGAAGAGGCATTCTGGTTTTTGGAATGTTTAGCATTTTTGTGCTGTTTTTTCCTCATCTTCATGGATTTATCTACCTTTGACCTTTGGAGCTATGATCTTTGGATGCAGTTTTTGTGTGGGGGTCTTTTTTGTTGACGTTGATGTTGTTGCTTTCTGTTTGTTCGTTTTTTTTTCTAACGGGCCCTTCTTCTACAGGTCTAGTGCAGTTTGCTTGAGGTCCACTCCAGACCCTGTTTTCCTGGGCATCACCAGTGGAGGTTGCACAAAAGCAAATATTGCTGTCTGCTCCTTTCTCTGGAAGCTACAGCACAGACACTGGCCTGATAACAACTAGAGCAGTCCTGCAGGGTGTCTGTCAATCCTTGTTGGGAGGTATCTCCCAGTCAGGAGGCACAGGGGTCAGTAACCCACTTGAGGAGGTTGTCTGTCCCTTAGCAGAGCTCAAGCACTGTGCTGGGAGAATCCTCCTTTTCAGGATCAGCTTCTGTCTTCAGAGCTGGCAGGCAGGAAAGTTTTAGTCTGCTGAAGTTGTTCCCTCAGCTGCCCCTTCCCTCACGTGCTCTGTCCCAGGGAGATGGGAGTTATATCTGTAAGCCCCTGACTGAGGCTGCTGCCTTTCTCTCAGAGATACCCTGCCCAGCAAGGAGGAATCTAGAGAGGCAGTTGCACCACTGCTGCTTTGCTGATTTGTGGTGAATTCCACCTAGTTTAACCCTCCTGGCCTCCTTAGCACTGTCTGGGAAGAACTGCCTACTAAAGCCTCAGTAAGGGCTGATGTCCCTCCCCTCACCAAGCTCGATAGTCCCAGGTCAACTTCAGACTGCTGTGCTGGCAGGGAGAATTTCAGGCTAGTGGCTCTTAGCTTGCTGGGCTCCATGGGAGTGGTACCCACTGAGTGAGACCACTTGGCTTTGTGGTTTGAGCCCCTTTCTAGGGGAGTAAATGGTTCTGTTTTGATGGGGTTTCAGGCACCACTAGGGTATGAAAAAAGTCTTCAGCTGCTAGCTTGGTGTCTTCTCAAACAGCCACCCAGTTTTGTGCTTGAAACTCAGTGTCCTGGTGGTATAGGACACTGAGGAGATAGGAATCTCCCCATTTATGGATTGCAAAAACTGTGGGAAAAGTGTAGTCTCTGGGCCGGGTAGCACAGTGCCTCATGGCTTCCTTTGTCTGGGGAAGGGAGGTCCCCTGGCTCTTTGTACTTCCTGAGTGAGGCAATGCTCCAACCTGCTTCTGCCCACCCTCTGTGGGCTACACCCACTGCCTAACCAGTCCCAATGAGATGAATTGGGTATCTCTGTTGGAAATGCAAAAATCACCCGCCTTCTGTGCTGGTCTTGCTGAGAGCTTCAGGCCAGAGCTGTTCCTATTTAGCCATCTTGCCAGATCAACCCTATTTTTTTTATACCCATTAACCATTTCTACCTCCCCCTCACTCATTTGCTACCCTCCTAACCTCTGGTAACTATCCTTCCTTTCTCCAGTTGCATGAATTCAATTTTTTAATTTTTAGATCCCACAAATAAGGTGAGAACATGCAATGATTGTCTTTCTGTGTATGGCTTATTTCACTTAACATAATGGCCTCCAGTTCCATTTAGGTTGTTGAAAATGACAAAGTTTCCTTTTCTTAATGGCTGAATAGTACTTCATTGTGCATAAGCACCACATTTTCTTTATTCATTCATCTCTTAATGGAGACTTATGTTACTTCCAAATCTTGGATGTTGTGAACAGAGCTGCAGCAAACATGAGAGGGCAGATATTTCTTTGATATACTGATTTCCTTTCTTTTGGGTATATACTCAGCAGTGCGATTGCTGGATTGTATGGTAGCTCTATTTTTAGTTTTTTGAGGAACTCCCTTGTCATTTCTATGTTTTTGAAAGTCTCTCCACAGTAGCTGTACTAATTTACATTCCCACCAATGGTGTATGAGGATTCCCTTTTTTCCTCATCCTCAGCAGCATTTGTTATTGTCTGACTTTTGGACAAAAGCCATTTTAACTGGGGCAAGATGATATCTCATTGTAATAAAAATCACACAAATCTTTGGCTTAAATCAATAAATGTTTATTTTTTGCTCAAGCAAAGACCATTGTGTGTCAGGGGAACTCTCTGGAGCTTATATTTTCCAATGATGGCTCAGCATTTCACCTTCATGCCAATATTTGATTTATTATTCCAACAATGAAACAATGGGGTGGAGCATTGAATATGAGCAATTAAAAGCTTACATGAGAAAGTAAAACATATGACTTCTACTCCAGTTTTATTTTTGGTGAAAGTAAGCCACACCTAACCTCAAGGAACTCAAGAAAAGGCAATTCCTCAGTAGGTCTGACAGGAAAAAAATTGTGCAGCACTGATATCCACCACGGATGTCAACTTTTTATTCTGCTAGGTAAGGACATTTCTCACACACATACACACACACACACACACGCACGCACGCACACACACACACCACCCCATCCTACCCTTCAAAACCACCATCATTTCCTTAAAGAACTTACTTTTTAACATTATGCACAAAATTACCTATTAAAATTTCAGTTACAATTTTTTTTATTTTCTGTGCTCTTCCCTGTATCCTAGGAAATCAAACTACATTCTTCAGAATCTCTTACAGTAGGATACCTCATTATATTTTTTCAATGAATGACATTCACATGTTATTTGTAAGGCAGAGGAAAAGCAAAAGCCATTATTGCTCCTAGGACTGTGGTAAGCAGAGGATGGGCTTTGATAAACAGAAGATGTATTCTCATGGGCCTTCTACAAATCACTCATTTAGTGCTCTTGGCAGCTGAGATTGCTGGTGATAGCTTCTCAGAATTTCTGTACTTTCAGTACCCTGGTCATTTCTACATTTTTGAAAGCCTCTAACTCTGATATTTATTCTTTCTTGTTTGAAATATCTAGAGGAGATTTTCTGATTGATAAAGTATATGGCACTAAGAAACAGGTTATCAAATATAGAGTCAGATCTGGTTAGATTTGAAGCATCAATAGCCTCACCTATGAAAGAAAAACAGATATTGGTAGGTCATGGCATATAGTGGGAAAATAGTTACTTAAATTACTGCATGTAGCTGCTTATAATAAAGTCCCTGTCAAAGGAAAGGCTTTAGGGGATTAAGTGGCTGCTTAATTCATTATATCCATATAGAATATCTGTATATTCATTATATCTATTTAGACCACTGAAATATTTTATCAGTGAGAAAAGCCCCTCAAGCTATTTCAAGGAAGAAGGAAAAGCTATCAGAAGCAGAGACTTTCAAGAATCTACTCTGTCCATATAGGGTACTCTATGTAGATATAATTGATATACAGATCACATGGACACTAAGGTGGAATAGGTGCTTCTGACTTCATGGGAGAGGATTCAAAAACCAAATGAAAAACTCAAGACATAAATATCTTGGCTCAAAACACAGTCAGAAAACTGGAGAGCTTTTATGATTGCCGTAAAAGAAACTTTTTATGTTTAATTCTGCAATCCACAGCATCAAATTTCAGGTCTCATTTTTTTTTTTTGATATAGATCAGACCCAAAGTTTGATGTTTTGGATTGCAGAATTCAAGCAAATTTGGATTCATGGCTCACTGGATCTTTTGTAAAAGTTGGGGCATTGACTGGAAAGAATTAAATTCTGAATTGGAATAGAGACATCTAGATAGATTCCAGTGATCTGAATTCTGTTAATAAGCTCCCTTGTTGGAAATATCTGTAATGATCTCAACCAAGGTAATTTCAAAGGGATTGAAAAGGGATGCAAGTGCATCTCAAGACTCATCTCTCCACCCTCCACCATTTATTGTCTCTAGACCCATAACCAGAATTAGATTTCAAAGGCCTCAGGAGACAAGTAAAAAGTCTGATACTGGAGGAGAATTGCAAGGTTTTGCCAATTTAGATCAGTCAGCAAAAGGAACATAGCCTTCCAAAACCTTGATTTTTAGCCCTGTAGGACCCATTTTCAGACTTCTGATCTCCAGAAATGTAACATAATAAATTTCTGTTGCTTTAAGCCACTGATTTTGTGGTAATTTGTTATAACAGCAATAGGAAACATACAATGATCTACTAAAGTTTTACTTAATAGTGTAGTCAAAAAAAGTTCTAGCTCTGGTGAACAGAGATACGGCTTGAGTAGCTACAGCGTATCCCCCTAATTCCAAGATCTAAACCAGCAGTCAAAGAGGAACTCCTCGGACAAAGGGAAGGACACATCATTTTGGGAAAGGATCCTGCAGCATGTCTATGCATATGTACTGTAAATCTTTCCTCCAGTCTTTCCTAAAGCTTTTATGAACTGGAAACTTCAAAATACCTAGACTTGTTTACAAGGGTTTGGTACAGTGATCTGACACTAATTACTGTTAACCCAAATTGTACTGTGGTCTTACTGTCAGAGTAGGTGCTTATAGATGTCAGATGGCACATAATTTTCACCTGAGTTCATCTCACACTGGTGTACTAGTTTTCTATTGCTGTGTTATAGATTATCACAAACTTAGTGGATTAAAACAATACCCTGTTTTTTTAAGCTCACAGTTCTGTAAAGCAGAAGACTGCAGGATTGGCTGGGTTCCCTGCTTATGGAACCAAGGTCATTGTTCCATGGCCATGGTCTTCCAAGGCCAAAGTCAAGGTGTCTGGTGGGCTGAACTCTTACCTAGGCCCCAGGGATGAATCCTCTTCTAAGCTTGTTTAGGTTTTGGCAGAATTCAGTTCCTTGTGGTTGTGGGACTGGCCCCAGTTTTCTTGCTTGATATTGGCCAGAGAGTTCTCCTCTGCTCCTAAAGGCTTCCCATATTTCTTCCTGTGTGACTCCCTTCATATTCAAAGACAGAAATGGAATAGCACATAGAGTTCTTATGCATTGACTTTCTCTGACTTTCCCTTATGCCATCAGCTATAGAAGGCTCTCTGCTTTTAAGGGCTAATATTATTAGATCAGGCTCAGTCAGATAATCTTCTTGTCTTAAAGTCAATTCTGCTACATAATATAGTGGGAATGAGAACTAATCATATTCACAGGTTCTGGGAATTAGGTTGGAACATCTTTGGGGGACCATTTTAGAAATTCTGCCTACCACAGTGGGCCACATGGATCCATGAACCTACTCAGCAATTATTTTCTCAACTCCTGAACGCATGGTTGGAATAGACACTCTTGGCTACTGGAAGAATCACAACATTGGGCCCTTGACTTGTGAAAGTGGTTTGTTATTATACAAAAGGCCAAGTAGAAGCCTGTGCAGACATGGTAGAGAATAGTGTCAACTTCAATCCCTGGTACCTGGTATGGAGCTATTTGTCTGAGATATGCTTTATTTTCTGAATCAACAGAAAAGATCACCAGAAACAGACAATAATTTTTTCTTTTTATGTGATTGGGATAATAGTATTCCCTTACTGTTTTACCCAGTACCATGTCAGCTGTCAAAATTGAGAACACAGAGACATTGATTATCTCACCTTCCTGTAGAATATCATGCTATACACCTCATTGATAACATAGTGTTGATGGAACTAGCCAACAGGAACTAGCAAATATCTCATATGCCTTTACTAGATATATGCATTAGAGAGATTGGGAAAGAAACTTACCACCCTAGTGAAGTTTCTAGGAATTCTATAGTCTGGGGCATATACAGATTAGCTCCTTCAAAGTGAAAGGCAAATTACTGCGTATTGAGTCTTATTATTAAGAAAGAGGCATGGGATTTAATGGGATATTTGGATTCTGGTGGCAACATATCTCTTATTTGAGTTTGCTTCTCTAATTTATTTACCAAGTAATAAAGATAAGCTGATTTGATACTTGAGTTTTATGACCTATTTGGTCCAATTATGCCCAAAGCATCTGATAAGAATCTTGTGTGGAGGCTCTAGCAAAACTTAGTGAGAGAATCACTTTGAAGAATATCTAGAATTTTGGGGCAGAGTCATGCCTTTCTCCTGCATTTGAGAAACTTCTTCTTGGTTGTTAATTGGCCCTGACAGAGATCAAATTTTGATCATGGGATAACAAGTGATCATGTGACTTGAACTGTCCAACATAAAGTAGTTATATGTTGGGCATAAACAGCAGCCTTCTATCATCAAGTGGAAGTTGTATTGTGTCCAATAGCTTTTGTTTGTCTTTCCAGATACATTCTCTACCCTGTTATTTCCCTTGAGAGATGATCATAGACAATATCAGTAGAAAATAACTATTATGTCCCCTGATTTCCAAGCTTTTGGTTGGGTTGAATCAATTGGGAGCCTGGTGGGAGATTGAAAGGGGAGGAGGGAAGTTCCTTTCATGCAAGGTTACCTTGGGTTTGCTGTGTCCTTGGCCAAAAGTCCTTTAATCTTGAACTTCTCTCAAGGAAGAACTCTCCGTGTAAGTTTCTCTTTTTGGATTCCAGTAACTGGTTCTATTCTTTTGCTACTTCAAACTTAGGAAAGGTAAAAGCCCCAGGGTACTACACTATCCTTCATGATTTTCCCACACCCTGCACATACATTTGTTAATAATTTCTTCATTAACCTCTCCTCACATGATCTTATTGTGATGGCATCATTTATTCTTGGTCCAGAACCTGACTGATACAGTATCTGGTACTAGAAATAACCCTAAGAAAACAGAGCCTGAAAACTGGATTCTAGTTTGAGTTATTTATTCATATGAGTAGAACTGAGATATGCTCATTTCCAGGTCATACGATTGCATCACAATCACTCAGGTTATCACTGATTGTAGCAAGGGATGAAGTGCAGGTGAAGAGACAAGTGTTGGTAGATTAAGTCCTAAAGACACACATAAATTGTGTAAGCAGGTGGCTCAGACTCCTGGGGGAGCTCCCTTCAACAAACTAATGAGGGAGAAACAATTTGCTTAAAGATGATACATTGACACACAGGTGGCTCTGACAGTAAAGAAAGAAAAACTTGCTGTTTATTGAGTTGTGTGCCCACTGGAAGATGTCACTTTGTAAGTGGGGTGCTGTCTTACAAGATGTGGTATATACTATGAGCTAATAAGTTATACAAAGTGCTGTTTCTTCCATTTTTTTCCCATTATCCCATAGTCCACAAATGGGGGGTGGAGTTACCTGGCTTCTTTTTCTATTATACCTAATAACCCATTCACATACATTCTGCTTTCCATTTCTGCAGCTTTAGCCTCTATTTTTCTGAAGAACCTTTAAAATGTCTTCCACATCATTCCCATTTTTATAGATAAGGAAAATTAGGCAAGCAGAAGGTAACTAACTTGCTAAATTCACATAACTGTCAAGTGGAAAGGCCTAGCTGAAACAAATCTGTCAAACTCCAAAACCTATGTTTCTTTGATTATACTCCAAAGAAGACAAAGCAGGAATGTAGACTAAAAGAAGGTAGGTAAATGGTATGAAGAAAGAGGTTCATGTAGCGTTTCCATCAGTAGGATAAACAAAGCAAAACTTGGTGGGTTACTTTTGCAATAATTTCAAATCCTGTGACAGGAAACACAGAAGGATTTAATGGAAGGAGACCTTCTAGCTATGAAGCCTTCTAGCGTGAAGGGCAAGTGCACCTACCTCAGGCCCACCTCCTCAGCAAACCATTTTTGTGTGTGTGGTTGTTAGGGAGCTAATGGCAGGGTAGAGCCCAGAACTAACCCCAGAGAACATCAAAACTACATGCTTTTCATGCACTTGGGAATTCTCAAGTGCCATACCACTGCTAAGTGAGTGGGAAACTAAGTGTTTACTTAGGTGGTTGTAGGGCAAGACTTCAAGGGAATCTGTTAGATACAAGTTTAAATTCTCTTAAATCTAGGATAGTGCTCAGAGGCATTCAAGACCTTAAAGAGCATTTTTGGCTCTTGGCCTGCTATTGTTTGGAATCTTGAGTTGCTTCTGGCATCTGGAGAAGGTGGCGGGCACATCTGGAGGGTTGTCTGGCTGCTTGAAGAGTCCAAGAAAATTCTACCCTTTTATTTTCCCAATGTGTTACAGAAAAGTTTCCCAAGCTTGTGAATGGACTGTCAACTCCAAATCGAAACTTCGTTCCCTTGGAATAGCAGAAAGCACTGAGTCCTCTTATAAAAGCAGATCATTCAGAGTGGAGGAATAGCAAAGTTTTAAAATGAAGTGTGTGTCTGTGTGTCTGTGTGTGTGTGTGTGTGTGTGTGTGTGTGTGTGTGCGCGCCCCTTAGGAAAAAACCTCTTTCAGAATGGGAGACCGTTGGTATTAGTAGTTGTGAGATGTCCTCATGAAACCTCCCGCTGCTCTGTGCAAGGTCACGTTTTGATAGGCGCTCAAAGGGACTGGACAGATGCAGAACAAGTGTAAAAGGGAAAGCTCAGGTGTAAGAGAGCAGTTCCCACCTCTGTCTCTGGCTGTCTTCCTCCTGGGGTTTGCCCTCACAAATTGCTTCTAGGTTTTTAACTGTTCTGGGGAGTTGCTACCACTACATACAGCCCTCAGGGCAAGGTTCCTTCCAGAACACTCAGAGCACCTGCATTAGTGTTACCTGGAATGGCACTGAAAATGCAGATTCCTCGTATGGAATCTAGAGTGCCCTGACACGATACTTAGAAAAGCTTCCCTGGGGATTCTCACAAATGAAAGTCTAGACCAATTCTGCAAGGGCTTCTGCCAGTTACCCAGTATTGACAGTCAATATCTGTTCAATGTTTATTGTTTATTTTAAGAACTGTATCTATATTATTTCATTTAACCTTGACAATATTCCTCACAGTAAGAATTATTATTATCTCCAGAATTTTTACAGAAGCTGAACCTGAGGCACAAAGAAAATAAATAACTTGTTTCAGGTCACGTAGCAATTATTGGAGTCAGCATTTGAACTCAGATAGTTTAACCACAGAAAACATGCTCTTAGTCACGGTGGTAAGCCCTGTGAATTATTCCTTCTTTTCTTTCTTTTGATCAGGATCAGATTGTATTTTTTTTTTCTGATGAACTTTGCTAAGGGATGAAGGGAAAACACATTTTCAGAGGAGAATTTTTTTATCCTTTCATCTTAAGAACTGTCTGGGCATGATAGGTTTGGTTGACATAGCTTCCCCAGAACAATCCACGTCCTGTCCTTGACTCATGAGGAAACACTTTGCCTCCACTCTGCTTCAAGCTGCCCTTCCAACCGCACTTCCTGCTCCCCTGCAGGAACCTCCCTCCAGGTCGGCAGATCTACATGCTGCCTCATACAGACCTGCCAGTGTGGTTGCTTTGGCTTTCGCATCTAGTAAAGGACAAACATATGCTTATACAATCTTCAAAGACCAGCCAGCTCAAATATTCCTTTTTCAGAGAAGCCGTCAGAAAGCACACAAAAGGCCTTTCTCTTGGGAGGTCCCAGGGTCACTTAGCAACCTGAGATCAACTTTTTGGGGCTGCTTTCCTCTCCAGTAGCAGGTGCAGTGCTTAGCTACCTTCTCTCTTATAGCTTCTCTAGCTGGGAGGACGGGGGGTGGGGTTGGGGGATTTGCTTTCTTCCTGACTTGTTTGTGGAAAGTGGGTTTCTCATTGGCCTGAGAGCAGACACATGGCCTTTTCCACTTGAAGAGTTTTAGTCCCATTCATTTTGCAAGCATCGACAATCTTGCAGCTTAAGGAAACTTGTTTTGTCATCGTCTCTGGGGCACAGCTCAATTCGCTTCCTGAGACGGTTACCGAGATAAACTTCCTCCTCCATATTTTTCCCCTGAGGATGAAGTTGCATTAGCCTCTCTCCTCTTGTCAGTGCCCACAAGTGAATGCAGTGCAGTGCTCCCTGTCCCAAGCAGGGCGCCTGAGTTTCAACTTCTTTTTTTTTTTTTATTGCATTTTAGGTTTTGGGGTACATGTGAAGAACATATAATATTGTTGCATAGGTACACACGTGGCAGTGTAATTTGTTGCCTGCCTCCCCTTCACCTATATCTGGCATTTCTCCCCATGCTATCTCCCCGCAACTCCCCACCCTTCACTGTCCCTCCCTCCCCACTGTCCCTCCCCTATTTCCCC
>PVKP010054648.1:0-11399 GCA_004027715.1 Plecturocebus donacophilus
GACGATTCTCAAGGAAAAGCTCCGGCCACCTGGAAACAGGATTCATGTCTGCCTTAGGTCAGGGAGAGGGCTGTTCTGCTCTCTCTCTGAGACCCTCAGTGTCTCGGGTGACTGGAGGTCACACACCCGTGCCTCTGATTTTCCCGTAGAACTCACGGGAGACTCTGGGGCCGACATGCGTGGAGCCCTCCGAAGCGGTTTGGCCCTTCCGTGGAAACGCAGCTGGGAAGCCTCTCGGCGCTCAGGAAGGCTGTGATCTCTGTCCGCCCTCAGCGCTGGCGCTCAGGAAAAGTGTGATCCGCTTGGAGCTCATTTTTGGATAACGCAGGTGACTTCGGTTGAGATTCTTTCAATCCTTTTCATTCTTTGAGGCAGAGTCTTGCGGCGTGGCCCGGGCCGGGGCGCACGGCACCATGTGTCCAGGCCCCCGCCTGCGCCTCTGAAGGCCACCCGCCTTCTGCTGTAGACACGAGGCTCTTCGCAGACTCCTGGGTTCAAACCGTGCTCCCCTCCCAAAGTGCCGCGGTGACGGGAGTGAGCCTCCGCGCCCGGCCTCCGTGTGTTCACTCACTTTCCTTCAGCGTCGTGTGCTGGCATCTTTACTTGCCTTGGTGGAATTACTACTTACACAACTCCATCAAAAACCATCGGGAATATGTGTGCGGGTGTGTTCCTCCGTCCTGCGCTATTAAGCCACGTGTCCATCTTCTTGCCGATACTACACGGTTTTCATGGCAGTAGTAGTAATACAACCGCACAAGAATACAACGATGTCGTACAATAGCCATGGAATCAGGTAGACTGTCTGTTCCCCCCAGGTTTTAAATAATTAACTATTCTAATTCCTTTGACTTTGCATATACATTTTAAAATAATTTTGTTGATATCAATAAATATCTTGCTGGGGTTTTGATAAGAATTTCATTAAACCTACATATCAGTTTGAGGAGAACTGACGTCTTTACCATGTTGAGTTTTGTAAAGTGTGAACAATGTAGTACATTTCTCCTTTCCTGTGCGTTTCCTTTGACTTCCTTCACCAGCATTGTGTACATTGTGTAATATTCAGCATGCAAGTCTTATTCAGGTTTTGTTACATTTACATCTAAGTATTTCCATTTTGTCAAGGATTATATATGGTATTGTGGTTTTAAAATTATTTTTACTTGACATAATAATTGCACATATTTATGGGATACGGACATATATTTTTACACATATGTACAATATGTAACGCTTAATTTGGGCAATTAGCAAATCCATTGCCTCAGATATTTGTCATTTCTTTGCATTGGGAATAGTCAAAGGCCTCTCTTCTAGCTATTTGGAAATATATGGTATTACATTGAAAGGTATTACATTTTAAAATAGTTTGTGGTAATTAAATCTTCATTGCCATTATTTGGAAATATAATTTATTTTTGTAGACTTTTATTCTATGGCCTTGCTGAACTAAATTTTTAGCTGCAAGAGGAACAGATTGCTTTTTTTGGCTTTTATCTTTATGTCTTTTCCTTCCTTTTCTTGCCTCATTGCACTGGCTAGAACTTCTAGCACTAAGTTAAATAAGAGAGTGGACACCTTGGTGTTCTTCGTTGTCTTACGGGAAAAACATTGTCTTCTACCATAAAGTGCGGTGTCAGCTGTTCTTCTCTACTTCTATTTTTTCTGAGACTTTTAAAAATCATAAATAGATATTGAAGCTTAGTAAATGTCATTTCTACTTTAAAATGATCACATGATTTTATTTTTTAACCTATAAATATGGTAGGTTACAGTGATTGTCCAGGTTTACCCAGTCCTACACCTCTGGAATAAACCCCACTTGATCATGGTGTGTAACTCTTTTATATATTGCTGAATTCTATTTGGTAATATTTTGTTAAGTATATTCACCTCTGCTCATTTTGTTGTCCTGTGTTTACCTGGTTTTGGCATCAGGATAACATTATCTTCAGAAATGAATGGAAAGTTTTTCATCCTCTTTTGTTTTTGAAGTTGATTGTGTAGAATTGGTACTAATTCTTTAAGCATTTCTTAGAATTCTGCAGTGAGGTCCCGCGTGGTGGCTCATGCCTGTAATCCCTGCACTTTAGGAGACCGAGGTGGGTGGATCACGAGGTCAAGAGTTCAAGGCTGGTTGCGGTAGCTCTCGCCTGTAATCCCAGCACTGTGAGAGGCTGAGGCGGGTGAATCACAAGGTCAGGAGTTCAAGACCAGCCTGGCCAAGATGGTGAAACCCCATCTCTACTAAAAATACAAAAACCAGCCAGGCGCCTGTAATCCCAGTCACTCGGGAGGCTGAGGCAGGAGAATGGCTTGAACCCAGGGGCCAGAGGCTGCAGTGAGCTGAGATTGCACGATTGCACTCCAGCCCGGGGGACAGAGTGAGACTCTGTCTCAGTAAAATGAGACAAAACAAAATAAAATGAAATAGTCCAAGACCAGCCTTGCCAACACAGTGAAACAAACGCAGTGCGACGTTTGTATTTTTAGACTCTACTCAATGCAGACAGTGGGGCGTGGTGGTGTGCCTGTGGCCCTGGCTACTTGCCGGGCTGGGGCAGGAAAGTCCTTGAACCCGGACGGTGAAGCCTGCAGTGAGCCGAGATCGCGCCACCACACTCCAGCCTGGGAGACAGAGGGAGACTTTGTGTCCGCTGAGGGTGGGGGAGACAATTCCCCAGTGAAACTTTCTTGAACCTAGAGAGTCTGAGTTTTGTTTGGTTTTGTTTTTATGTAAAACATTTAATTCCCTTAGTAGTTATAGGGTTATAGAAAAATAGATTTCCTATTGAGTGAGTTGTGGTAGTTTGTGTTTTTCAAGGAATTAGTCCATCTTATCTAGTTTTCAAATTTGTGTGTCAGTGTTGTTCATGGTATTCCTTTACCCTTTTGATGTCAGCAGTCTATAGTGATATCCTCTTTTTATTCCTGATATTGGCAATTTGTGTCATCACTCCTCCTAAAATTTCTCAGTCCTGCTAGAAGTCTTCTTTTATTGATCTTTTAAAGGAACTGGCTTTTGATTATTTTTCTGTTGTTTTTTGTGTTCAGTTTTATTGATTTTTCTCATTTTTTATTTCCTTTCTTCTATTTGCTTTGGGTTATTTTGCTCTTTTCCCCACCTGAGTTCTGCAAGAGCCTAGATAGCTGATTTGAGACTCTTTTCTAATGCATTCGCTTAGTGCTGTAAATTTCCTTTTAGTTGTCTTGGAAGTTTTGATATATTGTGTTTTCACTTTTATTCAGGTCAATTTATTTTTTGACATCTACAAAGGCTTTCTCTTTGTCCTATGGACTATTTTGTAGTGTGTTGTTCATTTTCCAACTGTTTGGATATTTTTCTGTTGTCTTTCTGTGACTGATTTTTAGTTTGATTTCACTGTGATCAGGGGTCATACCGAACCAGTCAATTCTTTTATATTTGTTGAGGCTCAAGATAAGTTCTATCTTGATCTACGTTCTGTGTGAATTTGAAATAAAAGTGTGTTCTGCTTTTCTTGTGTGGACTGTTCTATATATGGTGACTGGATTCTGTTGGCTGAAGATGATTTTGGTTTCTTCAATGTCCTTGCTGATTTTTTGTTTAGTTGTTCTATTATTATGGGAGAAGTGGTCTCCAGTGTAATTGTGAATTTGTTAATTTTTTTAGTCCCATCTTTTTTCTTTTAAAAAATTTTATTTATTCCATTTATTTATTTATGAGACAGACTCTCACTCTGTCACCCAGGCTGGAGTACGGTGGCGCGATCTCGGCTCACTGCAGCCTCCGCCTTCCGGGTTCAAGCGATTCTTGGGCCTCAGCCTCCCTAGTCGCTGGGACGACAGGCTGCGCCACCACGCCTGGCTAATGTTTGTATTTTTAGTAGAGATGAGGTTTCACCATCTTGGCCAGGCTGGTCTTGAACTTCTGACTTCGTGATCCACCTGCTTCAGCCTGTCAAAGTGCTGGGATTACAGGCACCACGTTGGTCAGGCCGGTTTCCCACTCCTGGCCTCAGGTGATCCGCCAGCCTCAGCCTCCCAAAGTGCTGGGATTAGGAGCATCCTTAGCGTGTGGGAGGCCCTGGGTTCAATCCCCAATGCCTCCACTCTTTTTTCCCCTATGATCCACTGTAGGAAGTTCTCCATCATATTCCCCACCTATTCAAGGTGGATGTGTTGGCCTCTGCATTACTCTCTCATACAGGGAGGTAATTCATGTTCATTCACAAGGTTATTTGTTGCTTAGGATTATCCACCTCTCCTCTCTAAGCAGTTTCAGCAATCACCAACGTGGATCACGCTCTACAGAAGCAAGTAGGATTCCTTGCCGTCCAGCCGATTTCCAGTTTGCATGAAATAATCAGAAACCATGGAATTCTGTGACCTAAGTCTGATTTTAGATCAGAAGGTTAAGGCTCAAGTTCTTTTGTTTCTCACTTTCTTCTATCTGCTTTCTCGCTCAGGTTGCAAACGCCCTACAAAGTTTCACTAAAAGATTGCACTGCCAGTGGTTGATGATGGCTGGCGATGCGCTGGTGGTCACATTTTCCACTAGAGACCCAGAAACTCTGAAACTCAATCCAAACGATTTAACTGCAAACATAACAACAAATAACAAACATAATGACAAATGAGAAAAAGATCTCAATCGCCTCAGCTGAAATTTGGTAGGGAGAAAATTACTTCTCTGGGTCTTTTAAGGAAGTTTCTGGTCTGAAATTGCAAGCTTTCTGAACTCCAGAGTCCAAGATCCATTGAGAGAAAAGCGTATTTGTTTCTCTGTTTATTTATATAAATAAAAATAACTCTCCCAATCCCAGAGGATCATTTTCTACCTCACTGTACTTACTCTCTAGGAATAACTTCCTCCTTAGCTTATGAACAACCTGTATCTCCAGATTAGAACTCTGCACAACTTTTAATTCAGATATCACAGTCCTAAGCAGAAATTCACAGGGGGATATTTGGGAAGCACCTTAATCCTATTTTGCCAAAAGAAAATCTCCTTTTATTTTCAGCTCTATTTGATTCAAACAAAGGATTAAAAATTAAGTCACTAAACACCCAGAAGGCAGAAAAGCAGCCTCTTTGTCCATCTGCAGAAGGCAAGCAACCCAGTGGGCTTCCGTGTGCACCCTCTTTTACTCACTTTCTAGACGCTGTAACCTTCCACCGTCTGCCAGGTGGTCACAAGCCGTCCCTACAGTCAATTTGAGGTTAACCCACTTGACTTGAGAGGGATTCACTCACCTGTGCCATGTCTGCAGCTGTAATGTGGGAAATAAACTCACACACCCACACCGGAACCCACTGTGAGACCCGGAGAACAGCAAAGTGAGACTTTTTTTTTTTTTTTTTTTTTTTTGAGACGGAGTCTCGCTCTGTCGCCAGGCTGGAGTGCAGTGGCACAATCTCGGCTCACAGCAGCCTCTGCCTCCCGGGTTCAAGCGACTCTCCTGCCTCAGCCTCCCGAGTAGCTGGGACTACAGGTGCCCGCCACCACGCCCGGCTAATTTTTGTATTTTTACTAGAGACGGGGTTTTACCATGTTAGCCAGGATGGTCCTGATCTCCTGACCTCGTGATCCACCCGCCTCGGCCTCCCAAAGTGCTGGGATCACAGGCGTGAGCCACCGCGCCCGGCCAGATGTGAGACTTTCAATGACGGTCTTGCAAGATGAAGTCAGGTGTCCGCTGGGCAGACACACCCAGCACGGTTTGCACAGAGTTTGTCCCCCGGATGCGCGGGTGCCTCCCCGGGCTCCTCAGGGCCTGAGTGCGGTGGGGTCACAATCTTCCCGGGTGTCACCGATTGATTGTTTTTTAGGGTTGTCCTGCTGCATTTTATGCAGCCCGCAGTGCACCGCAATCCTGGTGAGCTCAGCGGCTCTTTAAGTCTTTGACTTACGACCTCAGGAGCTGGGCGGGCTAAGAACCGACCACCTGAGCTATGTTGCAGACTGGTAAAGTTTTCTCTTAGACTGCGCTGTTTTGGTTCGGGTGAGGGCAGGTAAGGGTCGGGAGAAGGGGGAGGAAAGGGTCCACGCAGCGGCCTCGTCGATCCTGTGTCTTCTGCAGTCGGCTGACCTAAGCCGATCAGAGGCACTTTGTTAGAAGCGGACCACTGTGTGCACTCTGTCCCGCAGTCATAGGGCCAAGGAGACCCCGGCCGCCCGCGTAGCTAACCCCGACTGTGCGGCGACCAGCCTTTCCACAGCCGCCCTCGGCCCTGCAGGGGCCTTGAGCCCGGGCTGGACGCCAGGAGTGAAGGAGCTCGTGGCCAAGGCCGGGAGTCTCTCCAGGGGGACGCCGGCTGCCAGTCGGCTGCATCCTAGGAGAAATATGCGGAGCAATGCGGGCAACCTCCCATGTAGGCACCGAGGAAGGGGGGCGAAGCAGAACCCTGGCTCAGGGAGGCCGGAAGAAATCTGTTTATAGTGTCACTACTCAGCTGTTTCCCTGTATGTAATCCTCCATATCTAATATTACTCCATAGAATGAGTGCCTAAAGAATATCCTACCACTCAGTTATTTCCATATATATATATAAAACTATATCTTAGTTCATGATCGGAGGAATGCCTAGAGCAGACAAGCTACAGAGCATGAATTAAGGAATAAGCAGCTTACAGTCAGAGGCATGTCTAGAGCAGACCCAGGGCAGAGCATGAATTAAGGGAAAAACAGTTATACCAGGACAAGAATCCATGGTCCAGGCGGCAGTGTTCCGTATCGTAAAGACGCCCGCTGTATGGCAGGCTTGGGGTGAGAGCCACTCCTCCTGATAAAGGAGCTGTAGGACCTCGCTCCAGTTCTTGTGGGAGGCTGCCCTCAGACCGGCAATCCACCTTGGTGACTGTGAACTTCATCAGCTCTTGTTACTGTGCTGCTCGAAAAGCATCCTCCTATAGAACTCACTGGGAGCTGCCAGCAGGCGGTGTAGACCCTGACAGCTCTGTCTGCTGTGGGACTTAAGCGTCCTCCTATAGATCTTCTTAGAAGTAGCTTGCCCATGGATAGAGGTATTGCACACGGCCCACTTCCTTGCCTCGATGACCTAATGGGGGCGGACCCCTTGCTGCGCACTCTCCCCTTTTCATGAGGCAAACAGAAGAGCAGACCTTCATGTTGTGATGAATTCCCAAGAGTCCAGTAGACATCGGTTTCTCTGGGTGCAACATGACATATGGTGGAGTGTTTCTGTGAACTGTCCTAGTATCGCTTTCACAGCGTCAAAGAGCCAAGACAACCTCCCTAGCACGACAGGCACACACGCAGATACAGGCGGACAACACGCATGCACACACATCAGCTTTGCGTGCAGCACTTCTCTGGTCTCTTGTTCAGTGAGACCTAGCGCACAGTGTTTCCTGTTTTTATTCCAGAAATTCCATCAGGCAACCAAAACGACAAGTCTGCCATATAACCTGCTATTTTCTGCCAATTTTAAAAGGGATCACTGTTATTTTCAGGATGCTGGCAAAGGCTCATCAATGGGCAAATCGGGATGAGAAAGAGTTAATAGTCATTAGAAACGTGGTGTCAGGAAATGGGTTTTCTTCTCATCCTTTCACGGAGTTCAGAAAACACAGTCCTGATCATGGAAAACACCAGCGTTCAAGAACTGCGTAGGAGCAAACTGATTCGTTTTTGTTTTCACGAATATCGTGAAGAGGTTTGTCATTCTCGCATCTAAAAGGACACGTTTTAGTCTTTATCTACGTCCATGCAACGTGTCTGCTACTGCTGATCCCCAGAAGTCCCGGGCTGGAGAGAGTCAGTGAGGTCTCCGTGTAGCGTCCTCAGTGCGCCCCACAGACACCCTGAATGTCGCGTGAGCCACGCGCACTCACCTCCATCTCCCAGGCGGCTCCTGTTTCGAAGAGTCGTGAGAGCCGCCCCTTTCCTGCACCTCCTTCGGGTTGGAGATAGCCGGTTTGTTTTTCTAGACCACTGTCCCCTCTACCTCCAACATCCCGTTCCTGCTTATCTTGGGTCTCAGTCTCATAAGAACTCTTGTCTTCGTCCCCTGAGGTGTTTCACTCAGCCCTGATGAACTTCTACTTTGTTTTCTGTGCTGCAGGGTCTCAGTCGCCCAGGCTGGAGTGCATGGCGTGATCACAGCTCCCTGCAGCTCCAGCTCCAGCAGTGCTCCCACGTCAGCCTGTGGAACAGCCGTGAGCACAGGCGGGACGGCACAGCCAGCGGGAGACCCTGATGACGAAATGCCCAGGGCGTGGCTCTCAGGTCTTCTTCTTTTTCTTCTTCTTCTTTTTTTTTTTTTTTGGAAACAGTGTCTCGCTCTGTTGTCCAGGCTGGAGTGCAATGGCGCGATCTCAGCTCACCACAACCTCCACCTCCGGGTTCAAGCGATTCTCCTGCCTCAACCTCCTGAGTATCTGGACTACAGGCGCCCGCCGTCATGCCCAGCTAATGTTTTTATTTTGGTGGAGACGGAGTTTCACCACGTTGGCCAGGATGGTCTCGATCTCCTGACCTTGTGATCTGCCCGCCTCGGCCTCCCAAAGTGCTGGGATTACAGGCGTGAGCCGCCGCGCCCAGCCCGAAGCTTTTCTTCTGCCTGTCACTTTCCTCAATCAAATCTAGCCTTTAGTATTCTGAGTAGACAACACATCTGAAGCATTTTAAGTCGGAAAAAGCTGAATTTCAATCGCTTTGTGTCGTCTCTGGAAGAAACCAGAAGAATGAAAAACCAGAATGTGATTCCTGGCCAAGCATCACAGCAGACCCTGAGCACGCAGCGCTTCAAAGCCGCAGCGGGAACGTCTCGGGGCAGTTTTCTGACACTTTTCTAGCATTCTGCGTTCCATTCCAAGTACGATGCGGTATTCTGAAGACTCTGCATCGCTTCTGAGAGAACCCCAAATGCCACACGACGCCCGAGGGGGCCCCGGGACGGGAAACCACGTGGCTTCCGCGGAGGTGTGGACGGCGGCGATCGGGCCGAGGACAAGGAGGGGACGCCCGTCCGCCACCCGGGCCGCCTGGTCAAGGACGTGAAGGTCCGGTCCCCGGAGGACAGCGGCCGCTTCTCCTGCGCCTCCAGGATTTCCCGGGGCGCTTTGAGGATGCTGCCGAGGCAGACGCAGACCCGCGCCGGCCAGCGCGCCAGGTTCGAGGCGGGGCTGCCATCGCGGACCACAGTGGCCTTGTCGCTCTGGGCGCGAAGTGCTCCAAGGAGGCGGCCGCTGCCATCCGCGGGCCATCAGCCTGGCCACGCTCTCGATTGTCCCCGTGCGCAGAGGCCACTGGGGGAACAAGTGCGTCCCTCGCAAGGCGACAGGCGGCGGCGGCTCCGTGCTGGTGCGCCCGTCCCCGCGCCCGGGCACTGCCAGCGTCTCGCCCAGGAAGCTGTCGTGATGGCCGGTGTCGGTGACGGCTACACCTCAGCCGGGAGCTGCATTGCCACCCTGGGGCACTCGGCCAAGGTCGCCTTTGATGCCATGTCCAACACCCACCTCTGGAAAGCACTATTCACCAAGGCTCCCCATCAGAGATCCACTGACCAGCTCGTCAAGACGCGCACCGGAGTGTCCGGGCAGAGGACCGCGGCTCCCGCCGCGTCTACAGCACAGGGTTTGAATGCAGGAAAAATAAGTGAATGAACCGTGGAAAAAAAAGAATCTGTGTCCCCTCATCAGTACCGAGTACTTCTACTCAGAGCAGCTGCAGACTCACACGATCCACTGCTTCCCGCGAGCTCACCGACCCGGTCTCAGAAGACCAAAGTCCCCTCCCGACAATGACTACAGAAGGCCTTTCGCGAAGGGGGTGTAGCTCAGCGGTAGAGCGCATGCTTTGCATGTATGAGGCCCCGGGTTCGATCCCCGGCACCTCCAAGCCGGTGTTTTTGCTCTGGCAGTGCGCAAACCTAATTCTGAAGCAACATGGACTTCTGTTTCCTCAACTTTTTCTATCCTGCTTCTGCACACAGAGTGAAAACGTAACCCGGTGCGTTGCCTTCACTTACCTCCATCTGTTTCCTGAGAGCCTCCACATCACCTACGGCGACTGCAACGGCAGAAGGAAGAGGAAGAGAAATGAGGGGAAAGAAGAATGAGATCCCAGCAGGGTCTCCTGAACCCACACAAAGGCGTGCGCACCCACAGGCGGCTCACTTCGGCTTCGGTTTCGTGCTATGCTTGGACAGAAGGAAAGACAAGTCAGAAGCGGGGGAAAGCGCCCCGCGGGCATCGTGTTGTTGTCGTTGTTTTCGTTTTCTGACCCGAATCCAGAGTCAAAGCGTCTGTGCCCCGATGTGCCTCCCGTCGACCTGCGCCGAGAGCGCGTCCCGGGGCGATCCGGGGCTGAGGAGGGTCTGCCTGGCTCTCCAGCCGCGGGGGACGGAGTGCGAGGACCGCGCCGACCACCAGGAGGGCCGCCGGGGATGGAGGGCTTCCCCACGGGCGGGGAGGGGACGAGCACAGACCAGCACGTTCCCTGCGGACGTTCCGTACGATGGATTCACTTCTCTGCGTTGCCTCAGCCACTCCGCTTTCCTCCTTAAAATAAAACACAGGGCCCGGGCGCGGTGGCTCCCCCAGTAACCCCAGCTCTTCGGGAGGCCGCGGGGAGCGGATCACCTGAGGTCGGGAGTTCAAGACCAGCCTGGCCAAGATGAAGAAACCCCGTTTCTACTAAAAACACAAAACTAGCCGGGCGTGGTGGCGGGCGCCTGTAATCCCAGCACTTTAGGAGGCCAAGGGGGGGGGGATCAGAAGGTCAAGAGATCGAGACCGACCTTGCCAACATGGTGAAACCCCGTCTCTACTAAAAATACAAACATTAGCTGAGCATGGTGGTGGGCTCCTGTAATCCCAGCTACTCGGGAGGCCGCGGGGAGCGGATCACCTGAGGTCGGGAGTTCAAGACCAGCCTGGCCAAAATGAAGAAACCCCGTTTCTACTAAAAACACAAAACTAGCCGGGCGTGGTGGCGCGCGCCTGCAATCCCAGCTACTCGGGAGGCTGAGGCGGGAGAATCACTTGAACCCGGGAGGCGAAGGTTGCGTTGAGCCGAGATCGCGCCCCTGCGCTCCAGCCCGGGCAACAAGAGCAAACTCTGTCTCAAAATAAAATGAAAAATAAAACATTGCCTGGAAACCTCTGTTAACAGCAAACAGAGGCCCCGTATGAAAAAGTAGAGAAATTTCTGTCACGATGGAAAACAGATGCCGAGGAAAAGGTGAGTAAATGGCAGGTGTGTTGGCATTTCTTCTGATTAAAAAAAAATTCTTTGTTGTTTCTCTGTCAATCCCATCACATCTGCTTTGCATGACCCGGGAACTCCAGGAACTCCTGTCGGCTGATGGCGCCTTTTGGGTTTCCAGTGCCGCATGTTTCAGCAGGGCTGTCCTCTGCTGCGTGCTTGCTGTGGGATCAGAGCATCTCC
>PVKP010054649.1:0-11400 GCA_004027715.1 Plecturocebus donacophilus
ACCGTGTTGGCCAGGCTGGTCTCGAACTCCTGACCTCAAGTGATCCACCTGCCTTGGCCTCCAAGAGTGCTGGGATTACAGGCGTGAGCCACTGCGCCTGGCCATGGATAATTATATTCTTTATACTTTTCCTGTAATAGGAATTGACATACATTGGCATTTATGTTACTCTCTCTCTTTTTTTTTTTCTTTTTTTTTGAGACAGAGTCTTGCTGTGTTGCCAGGTGCCAGGCTGGAGTGCAGTGGTGCAATCTCAGCTCACTGAAACCTCTGCCTCCTGGGTTCAAGCAGTTCTCCTGCCTCAGCCTCCTGAGTAGCTGGGAATACAGATGTGCGCCACCACGCCCAGCTAATTTTTATATTTTAGTAGAGATGGGGTTTCACTACGTTGGCCAGGATGTTTTCAATCTCTTGACCTTATAATCCGCCTGCTTCGGCCTCCCAAGTGCTGGGATTACAGGCATTAGCCACCACGTACAGCCACTCTTTTTCTTTTTTTATGTTTGCAGTCTTAGGTTTTAAGACGTCAGCCTCTGGCTAGGACAGCACACTGTTGGTTTAGTTAGAAGGAGTCTAATAAAGAGATTTAATGGGAGATTTCATTTTGGTTTGTGATAATCTAAGTTATCACTGAACCCTGAGATATATTTATTTAAATTTCTCCTGCCTTATCCTCCTGGAAATTCCTTGGGAAAAGGCAGGAGAGCATGTGAGGAGGGCAGTTGTTCCACATAAGTACAATTGTTTGTGGCACAGCAAGAGGATACAGTGGTTTTAATTTAGGTTATTGGATCAAGATGGCAAAATCTGTAGTACCTCTGAGTAAGATGTTCTAAATGATGTGTTGACCTAATTTTTCAGTTCATTGATCCTTTATGAAATATATTTTTTAATGTGTGAAGGATAGTTTGAAATGCAGGTATAACACTTAATGTAGAGAAGATGGGAACAGTAGTGGAAAACTGACAGACTTTGGAAACCTTTCAGAATATTAAAGTGGAATCAGGAGAGCCCAGAGGTCCTTCGAAATATCTTTACAGAGAACTGAAATTTCTTCTCGTGAGTATCCTTCTAGAATTCCTTTCCTGAAATCTCATGTTTTTATAAAAATATGTGCTATTACTGTTTTTACTTAGGTTTGTGTTCTTCAGAATTTGTTCAGATGTTATGTATCCATTAGATGCTCTGACAGTTTGGGAAGTTTAATTTTACTTATGTGGTAGTTGTCCTTAGAATTAACGGGAGCATTAGGTCGTTAATAGCTATAGTTCTCCTACCCTGTTCTACTGGAATGTTTGATTTTATTATGATCAGCTGCCAATTTATTCCAAATACGTATATAAGACTGGGTGTGTTGGCTCATGCCTATAATCCCAACACTTCGGCATTACTGCCGAAGCGGGCAAATCGGGAGTTTGAGACCAGCCTGGCTAACATGGCAAAACCCTGTCTCTACTAAAAATACAAAAATTAGCTGGTTATGGTGGTGGATGCCTGTAATCCCAGCTACTCAGGAGGCTAAGGTAGGAGAATTGCTTGAACCTGGAAGGTAGAGTTTGCAGTGAGCAGAGATTGTGCCACTGCACTCCAACCTGGGCAACAGAGCAAGACTCCATCTCAAAAACAAACAAAACATATATAAGCTGCTTCTTGATAGCCTAGATTTTGACTGATGCTAAACATTAATGAGCATGTGTTTCAAGAATTTTGTGCTTCAGTAAGTTTAGCTCTAGTCTGCAAATATAATCTCAAGAGAGTACCTCATTTTAATGCAGTGGAAATTCCAAATGTCTTAACCTGTCATACAAAGCCAATTACGATCCAGCTGCTGTCCTACTTTTTTTTTGTTTTTACATTTTTAAAAAATATTGTTTTGTAGAGACAGGGTTTCTCCCTATGTTGCCCCGGTTGGTTTTGAATTCCTGGGCAGGAAAATGACATGATCTAGTTAAGAATTCCTCTATTACAAGTACCAAGGATGGATTCCTAGGAAAGAGAAAATAAAACATTTCTCAACAGAAATGCTATCATCCCTGACTCCCAGCAGGATATTTAGAAAAATGTAAAGATGACCGGGCGTGGTGGCTCATGCCTATAATCCCAGCACTTTGGGAGGCTTAAGCGGGTGGATCACTTGAGGTCAGGAGTTCAAGACCAGCCTGGCCAACAAGGCGAAACCCCATCTATACTAAAAATATTAAAAAAATTAGCTGGGCTTGGTGGTGGGCACCTGTAATCCCAGCTACTGGGGAGCCTGAGATAGGAAAATCACTTGAACCTGGTAAGCAGAAGTTGTAATGAGCTGAGACTGCATCACTGCACTCCAGCCTGGGTGACAGAGCAAGACTCTGTCACACACACACACAAAAAGAAATAGTTCTTACTAAAGTGAAATATGAGATTTCTAGCCTGGGAAATTGAAGGATTGGTGGGACTACAGACAGAAATGGGGGGTTTTGAAAGAGGATCTAGTCTGAAGAAGGTAGTTTCATTTTCAACAATATCAAGTGTTGACAAAGATGTAGAGAAATCAGAACCCTCATACACTGCTGGCAAGAATGTTAAAATAACTCTGGACAACAGTTACATTTTGGCAGTTCCTCAAAAGCTAAATATAACTCCACCCAAGAGATGCATAAACATGTCTACAAAAAAACTGTATGTAAATGTTCATGAAAGCATTACTTCTAATAGCCAAAAAGTAGAAACAACTAAAATGTCTGATGAATGAACAAAATGTGGCATATCCACACACAATGGGAATGGAATGCTATTTGGCAATAAGAAGGAAAGGACTACAGAAAGTAGATTAGTGGTTGCCAGGGGCTGATGGGAGTAAGAAGTGAGTGCTAATAGGTCCAGGGTTTCACTTTGAGGTGATGAAAATGTTTTAAAATTAATTATGGTGATGGTTGTACAACCTGGTAAACATACTAAAAACCATTGAATTGTACACTTTAAACAAATGAATTTTCCTGCCAGCCTATGGCTCCCACATTTGAGTTGGAACTGAAGTTCCACATTGTTCCATTGGCTATTGTGGCCTAACTTGACTGCTTCTTCTTAAGTCCACTGAGATATCGTATGTATGTGCATACATATTTATATTATTTTAATATACACTTCCACTTACTGTTTACATGTATTCATCCCCAGACTATTTCATTTATCTTCTCTGTCTTTACTAAAGTTATAAGCATCTCCAGGGCAAACCCAGTATCCTCAGTCTTTGGTCCTCTGTAGCACCTATGCACATAGCATCATTGTTCAGAGCACTGTCTTTGGGATCAGACCACTGGGTGTATATCCTGGCCCTATCAGTTACTAATTGCATGACCATGAGCAAGTTACTGAACCTCTCTTAGCCTTAATGAGATGAGAATAATAGCAATATCTAGTATAGAGTTTCATTAGGATTAAGTAACATGTACTATATATAAAGCACCACAGCAGTACCTGGCATGTGATAAACACTCAAGAAATGTTACTGCAATTACTATTGTGATAACATATAGCCTTATTGATTAAACAGTGTTTTCTGCTAACAAGTTTTTGGCATTTTTAAATCTCCCGTAGGTTTTGGCCGACGGTTTGAGGACTGGTGTAACTGAATGGCTCGAGCCTCTGGAAGCAAAATCTGCTGTTGAACTTGTGCAGGAATTTCTGAATGGTGTATTACTTGTTTTTATTAATTGAGAATTTATACTTCCTATGTTTATATATTAGTTTCTCTTTAGGCTTGATATTCTTTCTGATTGGTATATATTCAAAGCTATGAGATCTGTTATGGTCAGAGGGACAGCTTTTGTTCTGAATTGCTAACAGTAGAGATCTAAGTCATTGTAAGAATTAATAAGATTTAATTTATATTTGAGACTGAAGGAAACGAGATGAAGCAGTAGTCTTTGAATACCTACCAGGTGCCTGATGCCATGTGTCGGGGCTTTTCTGTTACCGCGATTTATCCTCACATCCTACCTGATGGGTGTCTATTATAACCTCCTCCAAAGAGTTCAGTGATTTGCTAAAATCCCCACTTACATTCTAAAATCCCCACTTGTACCCCATTTACCATTTGAAAATAGGATTAGGATGGAAATAGTTTGGAAGGCAGAAAAATCAAGAGCTAATAAACTTTTGCCAATTTCTAGACTTAAATAAGCTGGATGGATTTGGTGACGCTGCAGAACAAGACACTGAGGTAAATGATTCATATCAGTTAGAAATATACACAGAAATAGCATTCATCCATTCATTCATTCATTCAGAGACAGCATCGCCCTGTCACCCAAGCTGGAGTGCAGTGGTGCGATCTTGGCTAACTGTATAACCCCCGCCTCCTGGGTTCAAGTGATTCTCCTGCCTCAGCCTCCCGAGTAGCTGGAATTCCAGGCGCATGCCATCACACCTGGCTAATTTTTTGTATCTTTAGTAGAGACGGGGTTTACCATGTTGGCCAGGCTGGTCTCAAACTCTTGACATCATGATCCCCCCACCTTGGCCTCCCAAAGTGCTGGGATTATAGGCGCAAGCCACTGTGCTGGCCAGAAATAGCTTTTAAAATTTGGTTATGCTGACATCTTTCATGTTGTACCATCGCAAGTGGATTTGGTATATCAAGGCAGCATTTAGGGGGAGTTTTTGTTGATCTTTAATGTCAGTACTGGTTATTGTTTTCCTTAAGAATGGATAAATATTTAAAATTTTTTTTTTTTTTGAGATGGAGTCTCGCTCTGTCTCCCAGGGTGGAGTGTAGTGATCTTGGTTCACTGAAACCTCTACCTCCTGGTTCAAGTGATTCTCCTGCCTCAGCCTCCCAAGTAGCTGGGACTACAGGTGTGTGCCACCACGCCTGGCTAAGTTTTTGTATTTTTAGTAGAGACAGGGATTCACTGTGTTAGCCAGGATGGTCTCGAACTCCTGACCTCATGATCCGCCCACCTCGGCCTCCCAGTGCTGGGATTACAGGTGTGAGCCACTATACCTGTTGGCCTTTTTTTTTTTTTTTTTTTTTTTAAGACAAAGTCTTGCTCTGTCACCCAGGCTGGAATGCAGTGGCTCTATCACGCTCCTTGCAGCCTTGACCTCTAGGGCTCAAGTGATCTCCCACCTCAGCCTCCTAAGTAGCTAGAACTACTGGTGTGCAACACCATGCCTGGCTGATTTTTAAATTTTTTGTGGAGATGGGGTCTCACTTATTGCCCAGGCTGGTCTTCATCTCGTGGGCTCAAGTGATCCACCTGCCTTGGCCTCCCATAGTGTTGGGATTACAGGCATAGCCACTGTGCCTAGCCAGAACTGATAAGTATTTTTGAAGAGAACTGATATATATGTATTATTCATTGCTCAATTGCAGATGAGTAGAAATGAATATGTTAATATTACTATAAGATGTTTCTAGTACCATATATTAATATACTGTAAGATGGTGCTGTTAAACTAGATATATTCTCATCTGACAAGTGGGAAAATGGAGACCAAGGTAATTTATTCTTTTTTTTTTTTTTGAGATGGAGTCTCGCTCTTCTTGCCCAGGCTGGAGTGTAATGGTGCGATCTCAGCTCACTGCAACCTCTGCCTCCTGGGTTCAAGTGATTCTCCTGCCTCAACCTACCAAGTAGATGGGATTACAGGCACCCACCACCATGCCCAGCTAATTTTTTGTATTTTTAGTAGAAGTGGGGTTTCACTATGTTGGCCAGGCTGGTCTCGAACTTCTGACCTCAGGCGATCCACCCGCCTTGGCCTCCCAAAGTGCTGGGATTACAGGCTTGAGCCACTGCACCTGGTGGTAATTATTTGTTTTACATGGAAGGAAAGCTGAATGCTCACTTTTAGGCTCTATAGTTTTAAAACAATATTAAGGGTTTTGTTTTTCGCTCTTGATTTGTATCTCCTCATTAGTGAATGAAGTTGTAGAAAATGCATTCACGTCTTTGTGTGTGTGTTCATGAATCCATAAGCATTTGAAAGCTTAAATTATTTCACTTAAAAAAACCCAAACAAACTGAGTATTCTCTGAAGCTTGCTTCTTTTTCAGACAGTGAAGCATGACGCTGCTGCAGTCGATCGTTCAGTCAAGCGTCTTTTCGAAGTGCGGAGTGATCTTGATTTTGCTGAGCAACTGTGGTGCAAAATGAGCAGTAGTAAGTCCATCAAGATTCAAATTTTTCCTTTTATTTCTTAGGTTTAAGTATTTTGGAGATAATTCAGTATGTACCACTATTCTTGTGTGGAAGTCTGGTTCGTACTTTATCCAATTCATTTCTGATAATACATTGGTACATTCTGCTTAAGAATTGTATTAAGACAAGGTAATTTGCAGAATTATCCTTTTCTCTGCCCTTTTAAGACTTAGGTAATTTTCATGCTCTGCTTATATAAATGAAAACATATACCTTACTGAAATTATTAGAAAAAGGAAAAGATATTCTTTAGTATTTTACTAAGCATGTTATTTTTTTGACAATCTGTTTGATTTCTTTAGAAATGCATTAAATTTTTTTTTTTTGCCTCTTTAATTTCTTTCTTTCTCCCACCCATGAAGTACAGATTCTTGCCTTCTACTCATTTGTGTATCCTTAAGATTAATGATATATTTGATCTGTAGAAATACTCTGAAAATAATGTTACACTGACTTGTTTTCCAAGGTGTGATTTCATACCAAGACTTGGTCAAGTGTTTCACATTGATCATCCAGAGTCTACAACGTGGTGATATACAGCCATGGGTAGGTTTAGTAGTGTGTGAGATCGTTTTCTCAGTAGTATATCATCATGGTTAAAGACACAGGCTCTGAAGCTGACTGCCTGAGTCTGAATTCCAGCTCTGCTACTTTCTAGTTGTGTAAAGTTGGGCAGGTTCCTTTATGTTTCTGTGCCCCAGCATTCTCATCTGTAAAGTAAAGGTAATAGTATCTACCTCATAATGTTCCAGGATTGACTAATGTTATCCATGTAATGCACCTTGTGCCTGGCTCATAGTTAAGTACTCAGTATATGTAAACTACTAATATTGTCATTGTTAAGTGTCGCTGTGAATGAGCATTCTCATATACTACTGATGAGAATGGAAGTTGGGATATTCTCTAAAAAGCAATTTTGGTAATGTATTGAGAGCCTCACAATGTATCATGGCCTTTGAACAAGTAATTCTTTTGGTAGGATGTATCCTAAGCTCATACTCAGAAACATGTATCAAGACTTTATGTATCAAAACAGTCATTACAGCCTCATTTATATTGGCATCAAATTTTATATTACCTAAATTTCCCTTGCTAATGGAACAGCAAAGTAAATAATGATATAGCTACATATGACATATGTAATAGTTGCTGAAAAAATGATGCTGACAAATGATGTGGAGAAATGCTTACAATATTGAATAAAAAGGAATATACACAATTGTTTACAAATGTAACTTTTGGAGAGAAAAATCTGGAAACAAATATGCTAAAAATCGTAAGAGCAGTCATCTCTGGTGGAAGAGCTACAAATCACTTTTTCCCTTCAGGCACAGTGGCTCATGCCTGTAATTCCAACACTTTGGGTGGCTGAGGTGGGCAGATCACTTGAGGTCAGGAGTTCGAGACCAGCCTGACCAATATGGTGAAACCCCGCCTCTATTAAAAGTCCAAAAAATTAGCTGGCCATATCGGCTGGCACCTGTAATCCGAACTACTCAGGAGGTGGAGGCGGGAGAATTGCTTGAACCTGGGAGGCGGGGGTTGCAGTGAGCTGAGATGGCGCCACTGCACTCCAGCCTGGGCTACAGAGCAAAACTCCATCTCAAAAAAAAACAAAAAAAAAACTTTTTCCAACTGTATTATATCTCTACTTTATGAATTTTCCACAATGAATTTGTGCAACTTTTATAGTCAAGAGAAGGCTAAGTACAAAGTTAAAAACAAAAAGTTGTTTAATAGGAATTATTTTAGGTACTATGACTGCCAGTTCATAATTTTAAAAGTTATAAATTTCATAGGTGTGAACAAAGGTACTTTCCAGAGTAAAGGCATGCAAGCTCTGCTTCATTGGGCATTAGAAATTCTAGGCATTTTAGTTTTAGCCATTGAATTTTTCTCTTGAGAGTTTCTGTGTTTATGAGATGTTTACAAGTATAACCTTACCATGTACTATGAGTACAAAGTGAAACTAGTTATGTATATATTGTAAAAAGACAATGCAGAAAATTATGATGAAAGTTAGAGAACTAGAAAGTAGTGGGAAAATGACAAATATTTTATATGTACTTAAAATGAATTAACATTTGAATACATAATTGTAAATTCACAGATCTTTTTAATTTACAATTATCAAGTTCCTTTGTTGGATATTGTAGCCAATGAGGTATTTTTTATGACGCATGGAGCATTGAGGGAGTTTGTTTTACTGCAGCAACAGATTTTTGGTGTAGATGAAGATGTTCAGTTGTGGAAAAGATGCCAGAAAGCACTGAAATCAGCTAGAAGAGAATTCCTAGTTGTAAATTTTCAAAGGAACAACTCTGACTTCTCTTCGGTGGAATTTTATCTGGGGATGATAAGTTTAAACCCTTCTTAGTTGCTTTGGACATAAACAAATGAGATAGGAATGCCATTTTATTAGTTTATATGTTTTTTTTTTTTTTTTTTTAATGACTCAGAGTCTTGCTCTGTTGCCCAAGCTAGAGTGCAGTAGTGTGATCTCAGCTCACTGCACCCTCTGCCTCCCAGGCTCAAGTGATTCTCCTGCCTCAGCCTCCCAAGCTGGGACTACAGGTGCTCACTACTATGCCCAGTTAATTTTGTATTTTTAGTAGAGATGGGGCTTCACTATGTTGGCCAGGTTGGTCTCCAACTCCTGACAGCAAGTGATATACCCTCCTCAGCCTCCCAAAGTGCTGGGATTACAGGTGTGAGCCACTGTGCCCATCCCAGGAATGGCATTTTAAAAACTGATGTTCAGGCCGGATGTGGTGGCTCACACCTATAATCCCAGCACCTTGAGAGGCCGAGGCAGGCAGATTATAAGGTCAGGAGTTCAAGAGCAGCCTGGCCAACATGGTGAAAACCTGTCTCTACTAAAATTTTAAAAAGTTAGCCAGGCGCAGTGGTGCATGCCTGTAGTATCAGCTGGGGCAGGAGAATCGCTTTAACTCAGGAGGCGGAGGTTGCAGTGAGCCAGGATCGTGCCACTGCACTCCAGCCTGGGTGACAGAGCAAGACTCCATCTCAAAACAAAAACAAAAAAAACCCCAAAAAACTGATGTTCATAATTTGGGGGGTTTTGTTCAAACAATTTATAGTGTTAGGAGATGAAGAATCCAAGCTTATAATTTTTAGCTTGTAGCTACTGTAATTAGCTTCTCTTTTGTTTGTTGGGTTTATTTATATCTTTGTTCATGGTTTTATAAATTTTTCTTGATTTCTAGCTCCATAGTGGGAGTAACAGTTTACTAAGTAAGCTCATTCATCAGTCTTATCATGGAACCATGGATGCAGTTTCTCTCAGTGGGACTATTCCAGTTCAAATGCTTTTGGAAATTGGTTTGGACAAACTAAAGAAAGATTATATCAGTTTTTTCATAGGTAAGTCTCTTTCCTGGCTCAAAAAATTTTAAAAACACATCACAGTTATCAGTCACAGGTATTCTCAGATTTCCTCTTTCTGCTTGCCCCTCATCATCTGTAGTCCTTCCTGGCTTTGTACTTGGTTCACTATGAGACGAGCATTTCCCTTCTCTGGCCTTAGTTTCCCCCAGTAAAGATATCATATTCATTATAGCCATAGTTCTTGTTTGTTTTTAGTTCAAACATTTGAGGTTCTAGGAAGTTAGTATTGCAAATTAAACAATCCTTTTGCAAGATGCTTTATAATACCCTTCACTTGATTGTTTTTATGAGGGAGAAGCTGTGATCATTTTAGAATAAGTATTATGGTATCATATGCCAGAAAACTTGGCCTTTTGTGAGGAACTGTTTAGCTTGACAATCTCATTCATATATGAACTATTAAAAATTCATATAGATTTCTTAACATATAATAGAAAATATCTAAAGTTTTTTTGTATGTATGTGTTTTTTCTTAACAGGTCAGGAACTTGCATCTTTGAATCATTTGGTAAGTTTATTTTTTTATTCTAAAATTGGTTTTTCTTTCAGTCATTCTGTGTGCAGTTATTAAGTGCCAGTAATATGCCAGCCACTGTCTCAGGTCCTGGGAAACAAATAAGACAGTCAGTGCCCTTAATTATTACTGCCTAGTAAGACAGATAAAAAGCCCATTCAGTGTCAGTTCTCATGCTATATAAATTTGTGGTACTCAAATTTATATAAATTTATAGTTATATCCTACTCAAGCCAATGTACTACCACACATCACATCTATCTAGAATAGTTAGGGAATTCATAGATGCTATAAAGTTTGTTTTATATTCTTTTTTTTTTGTGACGGAGTCTTGCCCTGTCGCCAGGCTGGAGTGCAATGACGTGATCTCGGCTCATTGTAACCTCTGCCTCCCAGATTCAAGCGATTTTCTTTCTTCAGCCTCCGGAGTAGTTGGGATTACAGACATGCGCCACCACCCCCAGCTAATTTTTTGTATCTTTAGTAGAGATGGGTTTCACCATGTTGGCCAGGCGGGTCTTGAACTTCTGACCTCGTGATCCGCCCGCTTTGGCCTCCCAAAGTGCTGTGATTATAGGTGTGAGCCATAGCGCCTGGCCTGTTTTATGTTCTTCTTGTCTATTTGTATTATACTTCAAAGTTTATTTTCCAAATAATTGATGATCTTTAATATATTGGCTCAAAAGATACTTCTAGATTTCAGGGTCATCATTATGAACTTTGTTGTATTTTCCTCACCCATTCAGAAACTTTAGAAGGTTGAATAGTGTCTGTACTGACCCTTGACATTCACTGGAAGATCCTTTTGCAAATGAATTTATAGTATCAATTTAGCATTTCTCTCATATAAAAATACAAGATAGAGGCCGGGTGTGGTAGCTCATGCCTGTAATCCCAGCACTTTGGGAGGCTGAGATGGGCAGATCACCTGAGGCTGGGAGTTCGAGACCAGCCTGACTAACATGGAGAAACACTGTCTGTACTAAAAATGCAAAATTAGTCAGGTGTGGTGGTGCATGCCTGTAATCCCAGCTACTTGGGAGGCCGAGGCAGGAGAATCGCTTGAACCTGGGAGGCAGAGGTTGTGGTGAGCTGAGATTGAACCATTGCACTCCAGCCTGGTCAACAAGAGTGAAACTCCGTCTCAAAAAAAAAAAAAGAAAAGAAAAACTAGCTATATCTTTTGTGCAAAATAGACTCAACTGGATTCTTCTGATGTTTAATTTTTACAATTCAGATTTTAAAACATTTTATTAAGGGTATATATTTTTAGTGGAAACATGTTCTAGCAAC
>PVKP010054650.1:0-11396 GCA_004027715.1 Plecturocebus donacophilus
GGGGAGTTGAGGGGAGATAGCATGGGGAGAAATACCAGATATAGGTGAAGGGGAGGAAGGCAACAAATTACACTGCCACGTGTGTATCTATGCAACAATATTGTATGTTCTTCACATGTACCCCAAAACCTAAAATGCAATAAAAAAAAAAAAAATTCAAATAAGGATGAGCAACATTTGTTCTGCTTCCAAGCACAACTGGAATGTCAAACATATAATAACACTGGCATTAATTAAACTAAACTGATTAGACTGCTTTAATGATTAAAGCCAGACATAGTTAACACTGATTAGCTTTAAGAAACTAATACCCCACTGCTTCAATTAACTAGCCTAAAAAAAAAGACAAGTAAAAGAAACTAAACCACCCAAGTTTAAAGCCACAACTGACGGAAATAATTTATTTCAGTCATTTAAACATACCTCATCCAAACACATTCTCAGAAAACATAATCTAAGTATAAAATCACCAAGCACTCCCCTAAGTATCCCATGCTCCATGACAGTAAAGCTCTGAAGGCGGGAGGGAGCCATCATGCAGAATAGACCAGGTGACCTAGAAAAGCATTCTCTAGCCCAAGAAAGTCTACAAATCTCTAAGAGACAATAATGTAAGCAGTACTTAGTTTACCTTTACATCTAAAAATATTAAAAACTCTGAGTTATGAATGCTGAAACTCTCATTTCTTTTTGGCTACAGTCTACAATGCAATCAATATTCAGTTAGGTTCTTCCAAAGTATGAGGGCTTCAAAAAAAAATTCAGTTATGCTGTCATTTACTGCAGCTGGGGCCCAGGCTCCTGCTCTCCTATTCTCTAGAATTCTGAGAGCTCTCAAGAAGGTCAATCAGTCATTACAAAGTTCCCTATAAAAACACACAGATTATAATAAAATGCTATTGTGATTTCCATTTTCAAACAAATGTGAGAATAAATTTTCAGAAATTTCTCTGGTCTTACAGATATACTCAAATACAAAGAAGAATATATAAGTGCTACAGTAAATTTGTCAATTTTATGAAGTTCAGCAGCAGTATTTTAGATTGAGAAACAGTCCTGTAGAAACAGTGCCCCTTAAAATTGAAATCATATTAAATTCCTAACTAAAATGCTCTATATTTCTTAATACTGTGATCAAATACATTCTCCAGAAGTAATGATCCATCAATCTGCTAATTCAACAGGCCAGGATTTCCATGTAAATAAAAGAAAATCTATCAATGACTTCAAATATAAGCTCTCGGTCATTTTTGTCTTCTTGAAATATGCTTTGAAACTGTTGCTTTGAATTTTCAATATTGTTTCTGTCTCTTCTTGAGACATTAAAAATCCAGGCTGAGTGCAGTGGCTCACACCTGTAATCCCAGCACTTTGGGAGGCCGAAGTGGGCAGATCATGAGGTCAGGAGTTCAAGACCTGCCTGGCCAACATAGTGAAACCCTGTCTCTATTAAAAATAGAAAAATTAGCCAGGTGCAGTGCCACGCACCTGTAGCCCCAGCTATTCGGGAGGCTGAGGAGAGAGAATCGCTTGAACCCAGAAGGCAGAGGTTGCAGTGAGCGGAGACCAAGCCATTGCACTCCAGCCTGGGTGAGAGTGAGACTCCGTCTCAAAAACCAAAAAAAAACTCCAGAGCAACAGTTTCAAGGCATGTGTTTTTCTGCCTCACTAGTGAGTTCCTCCAATAGGAATGCTATACAAAGCCACTTTTTTTTACAGGGTCTCACTCTGTCACTCAGGCTGGAGGGCAATGGTGCAATCTCGGCTCACTGCAACCTCCACCTCTCAGGTTCAAGCAATTCTCAAGTAGCTGCGGTTGCAGGCGCCTGCCACCATGCCTAGCTAATTTTTATACTTTTTTTTTTTTAAGAGACAGGGTTTCACCATGTTGGCCAGGCTGGTTTGAACTCCTGACCTCTGGTGATCGGTCCACTTTGGCCTCCCAAAGTGCTAGGATGACAGGCATGAGCCACTGCACCCAGCCTTACAAAGCTAATTAAATTCTTATTTAAACCTGCTTAGGGAGCAGGGAGAATAGTTCAAAATAAATATTCTCTTCTGGACCATGCATTCACTTGGCTACTAGGTAGCTTACAGTTACCATATTCCTCTTCCCCTCTACAAACACACCCTCTCCAGCATTCTTCTGAAGCATGGCTACTCATGGTTCTACAGCCCAGTGCCAGTCCACAACTGTTAATGGCATTTAATGAAATGAGTATGAGGTTTGAAACTAAGTGTATTACAGCAATTAAGAGTTCATTTTATATCTTAATCCTAATAATAAAAAAAATTGGGGCTTACATTTTGTTTCTCAGAAAGGATCTCACTATACCGTCCAGGCAGGAGTGCAGTGTTACAAGTACTGAGAGACTTGAACTCCCGGACACAAGTGATCCTCCCAAATAGCCAGGTCTACAAGGCTAAAGGAGATGGTGCACCCAGCAGGGGCTTGTATTTTTTTTTTTTTTTTTTTGAGATAGGGTCTTACTCTGTCACCCAGGCTAGAGTCCAGTGGCACAATCACAGCTCACTGTAGCCTCAATCTCCTGGGCTCAAGTGACCCGCCTGCCTCAGCCTCCATAGCAGCTGGGACCACCAGTGCACTAACACATCCAGCCTACTTTTTTTTTGTAGAGATGGGGGTCTCACTATGTTGCCCAGGCTGGTCTTGAACTCCTAGATCCAAGGGATCCTCCCTCAGCCTCCCAAAGTGCTGAGAGTACAAGCATGAGCCATTGCGCCCAACCTGGTTATTCTTTCAATCCACCAAATTTCTCTCAACCCTTCCTGTAAGCCAAGTACTGACCTGACACTGGGCGTACATGCTGCCAGGCTCATGGAACCTCCACTCCCACAAGGATGCCTAGTCCCATGCCATCTCCTATCACACTTAACTAAAAAACCTTCATCGCGCAGTGGCTCACGCCTGTAATCCAAGCACTTTGGAGGCCATGTAATCCAAGCACTTTGGAGGCCAAGGCAGGTGGATCACCGGAGGTCGGGAGTTCAAGACCAGCCTGACCAACATGGTGAAACTCCGTCTTTTAAAAAAAAAAAAAAAAATGAAAAAACTTTCATCAAGGCCAGGTGTGGTGGCTCATACCTATAATCCCAGTACTTTGGGAGGCAGAGGCAGGAGGATTGCTCGAGCCCAGGAGTTCAAGACCAGCCTGGGAAACAGAAGAAACCAAAATAATCACTAGGCCAGACATGGTGGCTCATATAATCCCAGCACTTTGGGAGGCAGAGGTGGAGAATCGTTTAAACCCAAAAGTTTGAGACCAGCCTGAGCAACACAGTGGGACCCCCATCTCTACAAAAAAAAAAAAAAAAATTTAATTAGCTGGGCACAGTGCCATGAGCCTATGGTCTCAGCTATTCTGGAAGCTGAGGCAGGAGGGTCACATGAACCAAGGAGGTTGAGGTTGCAGTGGGCCATGATCACACCACTGTACTTCATCCTGGGCAACACACACACACACACACACACACACAAACACAAACAAAAACCCTTCACCAATTCTAAAGCATAAAAGTAAAGCATTCCAGCCAGGCATAGTGGCTCACACCTATAACCCCAGCACTCTGGGAGGCCAAGGAGGGCAGATCACTTGAGGTGAGGAGTTCAAGACCAGCCTGGCCAACGCGAAACCCATCTCTACTAAAAATACAAAATTAGCCAGGCGTGGTGGTGCATGCCTGTAATCTCAGCTACTTGGGAGGCTGAGGCAGAAGAATTGCTTGAATCCGGGAGGCAGAGGTTGCAGTGAGCTGAGGTCACACCATTGTACTTCCAGCCTGGGTTACAAAACGAAACCCTGTCTCAAAAAAAAAAAAAAAAAAAAAAGCAAAGCATTCCCGTCAATATGCACAGCCCTATTTTCCTCTACCCTTTCCTTTCTGCTCCAGACTCCATTTTTCAGTGATGGAATCAAGAACAAAGTACAACCTGTTGAGGGAGAAACAGAAAAAGCTTCATGAAGGAGGAAATGGGTGAAGGGTCCTTAGCAAGCTAGGAAAGAAGGAAAGGAGTCCAACAGGTAAAGCCTGGAGGACTGAACATTCTAGGAAAAAAGGTGGACCTGAGTAAAAAGCCACAGGTGGGAAAGAAAAGTGGGAACATGTGTAAAGAAGAGCCCACAATGAATACTGATTTCTTTCCTGTGTTCTCTTCTCCATTTAAGTTGCAGCCTCCTAAAGTTCCACTCTGCCAAACACATTCACTAAAATATCCTCCAAGAATAATAAATGGGCTTTTCTGAAGCTCTAAAATAATTTCAGCCAATGTCATACTCGTCTGTTTTTTTTTTTTTGAGACAGGGTTTCACTCTTGTTGGCCAGGCTGGAGTGCAGTGCTGTGATCTGGGCTCACTATAACCTCCACCTTCCGGTTTCAAGTGATTATCCTGCCTCAGCTTCCCAAGTAGCTAGGATTACAGGCGTCTGCCACCATGTCCAGCTAATTTTTGTATTTTTACTAGAGATGGGGTTTCACCACGTTGACCGGACTGGTCTCGAACTCCTGACCTTGTGATCCACTGGCCTCAGCCTCCCAAAGTGCTGGGATTACAGGCATGAGCCACCGCACCCAACCACTCATGTCTGTTTCTATCTCAGACTTAGAAAGCGTGTAATTCTGGCCGGATGTGGTGGCTCATACCTGTTACTATCAGAACTTCGGAAGGCTAAGGTGGGTGAATGGCTTGAGCCCAGGAGTTTGAGACCAGCCTGGGCAACATGGTGAAACCCCCCCCTTTTTTTTTTTTTTTTTTTTTTAATTAAAATTAAAAATAAGAAGCCAGGCACAGTGGCTCACGCCTGTAATCTTAGCACTTTGGGAGGCCAAGGTGGGAGGATCATCTGAGGTCAGGAGTTCGAGACTAGCCTGACCAACATGAGGAAATCCCGTCACTACTAAAAATACAAAATTAGCCAGGCATGGTGGTACATGCCTTTAATCCCACCTACTCGGGAGGCTGAGGCAGGAGAATCATTTGAACCCGGGAGGTGGAGGTTGTGGTGAGCTGAGATCGCACCATTGCACTCCACCCTGGGCAACAAGAGTGAAACTCCGTCTCAAAAAAAGAAAGAAAGAATAATATTTACCCCAGTTTTTTTATTTAACCTTATATTCTACATCCAAATAATCATCTTCACTATATGTGAGTACAAACTAGGGGAAAGGAAAAGAAAAACGTAAGATAAACAGTATTAGGCCAGGCATGGTGGCTCACGCCTGTAATCCTAGCACTTTGGGAGGCCGAGGTGGGTGGATCACCTTAGGTCAGGAGTTCAAGACCAGCCTGGCCATCATGGTGAAACCCCATCTTAAAAAATAATAATAAAATAAAAATAATAAAAAATAAAATAATAAAATAAAAGACAATATTGAACTGTGGTTCATCAACAGATATTTAGCTACGCATCGAAAACTTTCTGAAACATTAGGGAAAAAAATTGAGGCAGAAATCTATAACTGTAATGAGGGGGGAAAAAAGAAAATATCAAAGTCCTGCTTTCTTTCTTTTCATACTCTGTCACCCAGGCTGGAGTGCAATGATATAATCACAGCCTTGACCTCCCCAGGCTCAGGAGATCCTCCCACCTTAGCCTCTCAAGTAGCCGGGAATACAGGCGCAAAACACCTTGCCCAGCAAATTTTTCAATTTTTATAGCGACAAGGTTTCACCATGTTGCCCAGGGTGCAGTCCTGCTTCCAAACTAAGCATATAATACTGCAAACAGGAGTTAATAATGTTAAAAACAAAAAACAAAAAACAAAAAAACAGTGATCATTCTATAAAAGAAATTTTTTTATAAAAATAGTGATTGCCGCTTTTCTGAGGATCCAGCAAGATGGCAGAGGTACAGCAGAAGCAGTAGATCTTATCTTCCGCAAGTTCACCTACCGCAGCGTAGACCTGGACCAGCTGCTGGACACGTCCTACGAGCAGCTGATGCAGCTGTACAGTGTACGGCAGCGGCGGCAGCTGAACCCGGGCCTGTGGCGGAAGCAGCACTCGCTGCTGAAGCGCCTGCGCAAGGCCAAGAAGGAGGCACCGCCCATGGAGAAGCCGGAAGTGAAGACGCATCTGCAGGACAATCATCCTGCCCGAAATGGTGGGCAGTATGGTGGGCGTCTACAACAGCAAGACCTTCAATCAGGTAGAGATCAAGTCAGAGATGATCGGCCACTACCTGGGCGAGTTCTCCATCACTCATAAGCCCGTGAAGCACGGCCTGCTGGGCATCCGGGCCACCCACTCCTCCCGCTTCATCCCCCTCAAGTAGTGGCTCTGCTAATAAAGGCACGCAGATATTTTAAAAAAAAAAAAAAAAAAAAAGTTATCGCCACCTTATCCTAGGAATCTGTTTAAAAAACTCGGAGGAAAGGTAATGAAACAGGTTAATATCCCTTGTCCCTTGTTTACCTGGCTTATCAATCAGAACAGAGTAAGAATTTTCAATTTAGAGGTGGTTTTGTTTTGGTTTTTTGTTTGTTTGTTTTTTGAGGCGGAGTTTCGCTCTTGTTGCCCAGGCTGGAGTGCAATAGCGCAGTCTCAGCTCACCGAAGCCTTCACATCCCAGGTTCAAGTGATTCTCTTGCCTCAGCCTGCTGAGTAGCAGAGATTATAGGCATGCGCCACCACACCCGGCTAATTTTGTATTTTTAGTAGAGATGGGGTTTCACCACGTTGGCCAGGCTGGTCTGGAACTCCTGATCGCAGATGATCCGCCCACCTTGGCCTCCCAAAGTGCTGGGATTACAGGCGTGAGCCACTGAGCCCGGCCTTGTTTTTATTTTATTTTTTTTTAAGAGATTGGGGGTGTCTTATTATGTTGCACAGGCATGGTCTCAAGCCCCCAGGCTCAATCATTCTTCCTGCCTCAGCCTCTGGAACATCTGGGACTACCATGCCTATCTTCAAGTATTTTTAAATCATTATTTGGATTTTCCCATCATGTTAACTTTCCCTACCTAGCCAATTTCACCTCTGATCTTCTCAGGGCCTTTATCTAGAACACTTTTGTGGCCTCTCTTCCCATGTTCTCTCTTTCTCATCCTTTAGGCCTCACCTTCAATGTCCTTTCCCACCCTACCTAAAGGAAATTACTTGTCATTTTCTATGTTAAAGCTCTTGCCTTCTTAGAAGTTAACACAATTCATTACTCTTACTATTTTCTTTATGCCTGTCAACTTCTTTCCAGGTGTCTCCCTTATGAGAATGTAGACCCTGTCCATCTTGTTCACAGTTCTATCTCTGAGGCTAGCAAAGTGCCTGGTACATAACAGGTGCTCAATAATATTTGCTTAATGGAATTATCTAAAATAAGATGTCTTCTTCACATCCATTCCAAAATAAAGACCCTATGTAAATATTTTAATTAGCCATTCAAACTACCATTTTGTGAAATTACAAAGAATCCCATCTCTCACAGCAGTCATCCCCCAGCCCCAGAGACTCACTATTATATGGATGACTCTATGCTGACAAGGGGTAGGGGCAGGGAGGAGGTGAGGATGGAGGAAGAGGATGTTTTGGAAGTGAATGGCAATGAAATGATAAAGGACTGTGAAATAATCCATGTTCACCTAAGATGTGTAACCCAATCATTTAGCTACTATGTGCCTCAAGACAATGCACGATTTAGCTGACTTAAGGTGTAAGGTTATGTGAGGCTCAAAAGGGGTAACAAATGTGAATCCAGATTAGGTTTCCAGAGCACCATGCTATGACATTTCTAAACTTAGCACAGCTGCAATTTACTTTTACTTGTGGGGACTATATGGCTGATGTCTGTCTCCACTAGACCTGTTTTTGATCACCCTTGCATTCTGTGTCTAAAAGTACCTGGCAGGTAGAAGGTCCTCAAAATTATTTGCAAAATGAATGAATCAAAGCAGTTTGTAAAGAGTAAAGGTATGTATGTAAAAGCATTAACATCAGACATTTCAAAAATTCATTAATTCAACAAGTATTTAGTAATGCCTTTATGTACCAACCACTATTCTAAGGCACTCAGAATGCATTACTGGACAAAACAGAAAAGATCACTACAGCTAACATTCTAGGATGACAGGCAATGAAAGTAAACATAATAAGTATGAATATTTGGAGGTGATAAATGATATGGAAAAAAGAGCAAGGGATGAGGGGTAGGATAGCTACAACTAAACAGTCCTCCTAAGGTGGTTGCAGGGAGAAATAGCCAAGAGCCCACTGTGCTTTGTACCAAATAAGCAAGGCAGAGCTCTCACCTGCTTTCATCAAAAGTGGAGGTCAGAGAGGGGCAGTGACAGCCAAAGAATATAGGGTCTCATAGGTCAACATTTCTATTTGAATCTAATTAACTTTCTAATTAAATTGATACAGTAAATAGTTTGGGGTTGCCTCAATACTTATACCTTACATCAATAACATAAAAGATCAGAATCACATGCCAACAGTTCCCATCCAAAGGCTGATCTAAACTTGAGGCCATTCTCTTCATCTGGTGGTCTCAAAGACTACATAATTTTTTTTTTAATGCAAAGGCAGCTAGCCTGTAATCTCAGTGCTTTGAAAGCCCAAGATGAGGGATTGCTTGAGGCCAGGAGTTCTAGATAAGCCTGGGCAGCATAATGAGACTCCATCTCTACAAACAATTTAAAAATTAGGCCAGGTGAAGTGGTTCATGCCTGTAATCCCAGCACTATGGGAGGCCAAGGCGGGTGGATCACTTGAGGTCAGGAGTTCAAGACCAGCCTGGCCAACATGGTGAAACCCTGTCTGTACCAAAAATATAAAAATTAGCCAGGAATGGTGGGGGACACCTGTAATCCCAGCTACTCAGCAGGCTAAGGCAGGAGAATCACTAGAACCCGGGAGACGGAGGTTGCAGTGACCGGAGATCATGCCATTATACTCCAGCCTGGGCAACAAAGCAAAACTCCGTAGCAAAAAAAAAAAAAAAAAATTAGCCAGTTATGGTGGCACATGCCTGTAGTCTCAGCTACTTGAGAGGCTGAGGCAGGAGGATTGCTTGAGTCCAGGAGTTTAAGCTTACAATGAACTATAATCCTACCACTGAACTCCAGCCTGGGTGACAGAGTGAGACTCTATCTCCCTGTCTCTGGAATAAAATAAAAATAATGCAGAGTCCTAGGGATATTCCCAAAGCAAACCAAGGTCTCAAGGCTCTTTAAACTAGGAATATCCTAAGTCAGGCTTGGCTTCCCAGGACAAAACTAAACAAGTCACCAGATGACATTTGAGGGGAAGGTATTAGCTAGATAGACCCACAGATTTTAATACTATGAAGTCTCATAAGCCACACAACCCTTAGATTAGTCTGGAGGAAAACAAAAGCATCACTGTGGATATGGTTTTTTTTTTTTTTTTATGTTGCCAAACAGCACTGACATGGATATAGTTTTAAAAACTAAGGATGTGGGCAGGGCACAGTGATTCACACCTGTAATCTCAGCGCTTTGGGAGGCCGAGGCAGGCAGAATACCTGAGGTCAGGAGTTCGAGACCAGCCTAGCCAACATGGTAAAATCCTATTTCTACTAAAAATACAAAAATTAGCCAGGCGTGGTGGTGCATGCCTGTAATCTCAGCTACTCGGGAGGCTGAAACAGGAGAATCTTGAACCGAGAAGGCAGAGGTTGCGGTGAGCCAACGAGAGAGAAACTCCATCTCCAAAAAAAAAAAAAAAGCTAATTTATATTTATTATAACAAAACCATATTCTTTTTTTTATTTTGAGACAAAGTCTCACTCTGTTTCCCAGGCTGGAGTGCAGTGGTGCAATCACAGCTCACTGTAGCCCTGACCTCCTAGGCCCAATCTTCCTCAGCCTCCCAAGTAATTGGGACTACAGGCATGTGCCATCATGCCTGGCTATTTTTTTTGGTGGACATGGGGTTTCCCTATGTTACCCAGGCTAGTCTCAAACTCTGGACTCAAAGGATCCTCTTACCTTAGCCTCCCGATGTTGGAATTATAGGCATGAGCTACTAACACAATTTGGTCTAGTCCAGAATTTTACAAATTCCCTTCAATATTATATTTCCTAGCTTCCTCCTTCTAAACTAGAAGAGGAAAATAATTCGCTGAAAAGGGAGAAATACACATTATGACTCTTTATTTTTTTTTGAGACGGAGTCTTGCTCTGTCGCTGACTGCAACCTCTACCTCCCAGGTTCAAGCAATTCTCCTGCCTCAGCCTCCCAAGTAGCTGGGACTACAGGCGCCCGCCACCACACCTGGCTAATCTTTGTATTTTTAGTAGAGATGGGGTTTCACCTATTGGCCAGGCTGGTCTCGAACTCCTGCCCTCGAGTGATCTGCCTGCCTCAGCCTCCCAAAGTGTTGCGATTACAGGTATGAGCCACTGCGCCTGGTCCATTATGACTCTAAATATAAAAAGGATTTGAGTTACAGAAGTGAACTGCTCTTTCAGAGGCTCTAAGCAATTTGAAGAAATCTGCAGACTTTAAATATTCAGTAACAAAAAAGCAAAAGAATATTAAGAATTCAGAATCCTGCATAACTCTCTAAAATCTCAACTTTATTTTTTTTTTTTTGGAGTCTTGCTCTGTTGCCCAGGCTGGAGTGCAATGGCATGATCTCAGCTCACTGCAACCTCCACCTCCCAGGTTCAAGCGACTCTCCTGCCTCAGCCTCCCAAGTACCTGAGATTACAGGCGCATGCCACCATGCCCGACTAATTTTTTTGTACTTTTTTAGTAGAAAAGGGGTTTCACCATGTTGGCCAGGCTGGTCTTGAACTTCTGACCTCAAGTGATCCACCCACCTCAGCCTCCCAAAGTGCTGGAATTATAGGCATGAGCCACTGCACCTGGCCTAAAACCTCAACTTTCAAAGAGTCTGGGACTGAAAGTCGAACCACCTCTTACGATGTTTACCCAGTTTATTTTTTATTCAATTTAAAAATAAATAGAAAGCCGGGCGCAGTGGCTCATGCCTGTAATCCTAGCACTTTGGGAAGCCGAGGGGGGCAGATCACAAGGTCAAGAGATCGAGACCATCCTGGCCAGCGTGGTGAAACCCCATCTCTACTAAAAAATAAAAAAATTGGGCCAGGCGTGGTGGTTCACGCCTGTAATCCTAGCACTTTGGGAGGCCGAGGTGGGTGGATCACCTGAGGTCAGGAGTTCAAGACCAGCCTGGCCATCATGGTGAAACCCCATCTTTAAAAAAAATAAATAAATAAATAATTAAAATTAAAATAAATTAAAAAATTAGCTGGATGTGGTGGCATGCGCCTGTAGTCCCAGCTACTCAGGAGGCTGAGGCAGAATTGCTTGAACCCAGGAGGCGGAGATTGCAGTGAGCCGAGATTGCGCCACTGCACTCCAGACTGGCGGCTGGCGACTCTGTCTCAA
>PVKP010054651.1:0-11399 GCA_004027715.1 Plecturocebus donacophilus
AAAAAAAAAAAAAAAAAACCTACAAAAAATGATCAAAAAAAAAAAATTTCAACCAGCTAATAATTGAAACATATGCATAAAAAGTATATGTATAAAAACACATGTAAACTGATCAAGTGTACTAAAAATACATTTAATTTAAAAATTCAAAGTTAGAAGTTTAGTTCTTAACTGAATATATATTAATGTGCACTATAAAAATGATAAAGTCATAGAACAGTGACAGTATAACTTGAAAATTAAGGACTAAACTCAAGTCAGAATGCTTGTTTTCAACTCCCCAGTACTGCTAGTTATTCACAATGTAACTTTTGATAAATTCTTTAAACTCCTTAAAACTTAGTTTCCTCAAATGCAAAATGAAACTACATTGATCACTAACTGAAACATTTGTCTTAGTGATTCAATGAAATATAGTAAAAAGTTCTTAGTACAATACTCAGGATATAAAATTCTATAAATCATTATCAAATATAATTCTGTTGCAAAATGGTCACAACTATAATTGCATAGAATACTGGAAAAAATAATTGACAAACATGTATATGTTATTTAAAAGATTAAGTTTATAATGCATGAAGAAAAATGTATTAAGTCTTTATAAAACTGAGGTGTTAATGGTATTATTACTATACTATTTGAAATAACTGCATAATTTCAAATGTAATAAATTGTTAGTAATCAGTTTAAAAAGATTTTATGGAAAAAGCTATGATTTTCTAACACAGAATCTATATATTGTATAGAAAGTATGCATTATATTTCATTTTGGTTATGGTCTCTCTTTCTTGAAATACTTAAGATTTAAAATATATTTTCAAGCGTATATTGTTCAATGTTCCTATAAATAATTTATGTCAACAGAAAAGCAGAAATTAAAAATGTGGTAACTAATATTTTGGGTACAGCAACTTTCATGAAAATCATTTGAATGTATCTGATACAAATACAAATAGACACAAAATAATTATGATGAAGTAAACTGTCATAAATTTTAAACTATTAAATTATCAGTTATAATTGCCAAGAATTATTGTACAATCACTATATACCTAACATTTTAATTTTGTTTTTTTTTACTTTATGTGTTAATTAATGTCAATTTTACAGAATTCCTTATTGTATACATTTAAGGTATACAATATGATGTTTTGCTATATAAGTAGATAGTGAAATTATTAGTACAGTTAAACACATTCACATATCCATCACTTTCCGTAGTAATGCCTCATTGTTTGTGCATGTGTGCATTTGTGTATGTGTTAACAGTATCTAAAACCTACACTTTTATCAAATTTTCAATATGTAATATAATATTATGCAAAATTATTTACACATTATGTAAAAAATGTAGACCAAGGGTAGATTTACAAATTATGCATCTAACAAAGGTTTAATATCTAGAATCTATAAGAAGCTTAAACAATTGAACAAGGAAATTACAAATAGTTCCATTAAAAATGGGCACTTCCCAAAAGAAGACATACAAGTAGTCAAGAAACATGAAAAAATGTTCCACGTCACTAATTATCAGAGAAATGCAAATCAAAACCACAGTGAAATACCATCTCACATCAGCCAGAATGGCTATTACTAGAAAATAAAAAAATAACAGATTCTGCTGAGGCTTTGGATAAAAAGACAAGTTTATATACTGTTATTGGGAATATGAATTAGTTAAGTCCCTATGGAAAGCAGTTTGGAGATTTCTCAAAGAACTTAAAACAGAACTACCATTTGACTCAGCAATCCCACTACTGGGAAAAAGGGAAAAAAAAGTCATTTTATCAAAAAGACACAAGTATTTGTATGTTAATTGCAGAGCTGTTCACAATAGTAAAGATATGGAATCAATCAAGGTGTCCATAAATGGTGGATTGGATAAAGAAAATATGGTACATATACACAGTGGAATACTACACAGCCATAAAAATGATTTAAAAAATGTCATTTCCAGCAACATGGATGGAACTGGAAGCCATTGTCCTAAGCAAATTAATGCAGGAATAAGTAACTAACCTGGCATGTTATCACATATGAGTGGGAGCTAAGCCTTGGGTACTCATGAACATAAAGATGTTAGCTATATACACTGGGGGATACTAGACAGGGAAATGATGCAGTGGAGAACATACTGAAAAACTACCTATTGGATACGATGCTGACCTCCTGGGTGATGGAACCATCCGTATCCTAAACTTCAGCATCATGCAATAACCCTGCACATTTAACCCCTGAATCCAAAATGAAAAGTATACATTATATGTACTTATTATAAGTGAAATAGTCTTAATAATGTATTCTGAATATTTATTGATTGTATTTATAAATACAACTGACTTCTACATTTAAAAAAGAAAATGTGGTCTATATACATCAGGTTATACTATGTGGCCTGTATAAAAAATACACAACAACATTTTTTTTTAATAAAAGATACAAAACAAACGATAAAAAAACTTGTCCTTTGCAGTGACAAGAATGAAACTAGAGGCCATTATCATAAGATACTTAATGCAGAAATAGAAAACCAAATACTACATACTCTCACTTATAAGTGGGAGCTAACGGTTGAGTTCGTATAGACATAAGGAGGGCAAAAATAGAAACTGGGGACTACTAGAGGAGGAAGAGAGAAAGGGGGACAAGTGTTGAAAAGCTACGTACTGGGTGATAAGATCATTGGTACCCCAAACCTCAGCATCATGCAATATACCCAGGTAACAAACATACACATGCACATGTACCCCTAATCTGAAATAAAAGTTAAAAGAAAAATGCAGATAAAAAGAAAGATTTTCTTAAAGCATATTAATGTATAAAACAGTCTTCAAACTAACTTGGAATTACAAATTTGCACATTTTCTTTTAGGAGCATGTCATATTTTCTACTTCTGAATTTTTAAGCTGAGAAATTTTGTTTTTAATTTAATTTTCCATGGATTTTACAAGGCACTATGACATGTCTGCAGATTCAAAATTAAATATTAAACAGTTCCCTAACTTTAAGCTGTTCATAATTTATCACAGGCACTGAGGTGGCTGCTTAAATGGCTTACTCATATACAGGAGAGAGAACAAAGTCCAGTGTAGCAACTGAATGAGTGAACTTTGTGGATTGGTAAGAGTTAGAAAAGTAGTTGTAATGTTTATGACAACAGAGTGAAAGAAAGATTTAAAAGATGTCAGGTGGAGACTGAAAATTATTTTCCTTTTTGAGTTAGACACAATAGTACGTAATCTTTTGCAGTCTGTTTTAAAGCCCTTAGGCATGAACAGTAATGTATTCAGGATCTGTGGAACAGGTAGCATAGCGAACTTCAGGAGCGAGAAGAACCAAGAAGTGGAAAAGAGCAGTGAACTAAGTAAATGCTTAGATCTATGTCACCTCAAATTGGCAAATTTGTTCATATTATGATTAAGTATCAATAATATCAGCAAAAGTGTTGGTAGTTCATCTAAATTTGAAAATTAAGCTTTTTCTGTTGTTTTCTTTAAATATTTAAGTCAGTTCTCCACTTAATTGCACACGGCAATTCAAATTCCTTGATTAACACCAGGGATTTTTGAAAGATTTAAAAATCCTTCTCAAGGTCATAGTTTATCCAACCTTTGTTTTTAATGTTTCAACTAATTCAAACCTCATAACCATATTATGTTATTACTTACACCCATTTTAAAGAAACTGAGGAACAGATTAAAATAGCTTCTTAAATCTATCCAACTATTAAGTAATGTGACCCAAAACTTCCATATTTAATATCTAATTTTCAAATAAAGTCCTGAATTATTCCATAATAAATTATTCTTTAACATAGTCCTAAGATTAAAATTTTTGTTTTGAAATCTCACATATTTGAAGAACATGTGATTTTTTTACACCACATCTTTATACTCTTAGTTTGAGCAGTAGAGTTCTGTCTGAATTAATAAGCAAAAGTATTGCAAGCAAGCCAATACCATAATTGTGAACACTTCTTTGTATCTTAAAAAAATCAAATTCTATAGACTTACTGAACTGTGAAAAATTTAGATTTGTCATTCAACAAACTTACTCTGTGTCAGTACCTGTATCATGCATTTAGATACAACAGTGTATGAAAACAAAGCTTTCTGTCCTTAAAAGTTTACAAAGAGGAGAGCATGCCAATATAAAAAATGAATATATAAGTTTTGAAGTATGCAAGAAATTAATCAATACTATAAAGAAATAGTAGAGCAAGGCAAGTATTTTTTAATACTATCTAGAATTTTCAAATCTTACTGTTTATAATTATGATGCTCTGTTGGGTAAAGTGAGTAGGGCTGGTGTGTGTGCACCTGCCTGTGTGTGCGTGAATAACTGTGTATTGCTATTTAGAAGAGTTAGGGTGGTCAAACTCTAAACAGATTCACATGGAAATAGTTATCTTCTAAAAGGTCACATGATAAATACCTTAGGTATTTTTGTCTATACTTGAAATACCTTAGGCAATAACAACTCTTTCGGAGTTTGATTTAAATGATAAAAAGACTAGTGAATTACTATAGCTATAAATAAAAGTCAATAACAACTGCCGCCAGCAATCTCCAGTAATTTATTGTACCCTTTGTAAGTGAAATGACCTTATTATAGAGCAAGAGTGGAGCCTTTTTACTTTAAAAGTTACCTACACCTAGCTGCAATTGTTAGTAGGAGTAAGCCTCATCAAAATGAAATTGGCAGTAAGGAAAAATCCTAGAAATCAAAGTTGCAAAAGAGAATAGAATAGAAAACTGATCATAATTTGGAGGTTACTCTGACTAAAAATGAAAAACAAAATGCCTTTTTAATATTTACTATCATTAACTTTGGAAAGAGAAAGGATCCTAAGTTAACTTGTTAGTCAATTTTACATGAATACATAATACCATAAATAAATATCTTGTTAAATAAATAAATAAATAAATAAATAAATATCTTGTTAATTAGGTAACATAAAGTTTTATGACAAAATTTAAAATCTATGTTTCTATTATGATTCAAATTTCACACAAATTATTTAGAAAACACAATCGTATTATTTTAATTTTCTATAAAAGATTTGAAAACATACACTAAGGAAATATTGCATTATAAAAACTGTTCCTGTCATTAAGAACATGTACATATTCTTTCATGTATAAGTAATAAAGAATCAAGACTTCCTGCTTTTGAAAACAAAATGAAACACCAAAGGAAATATGTCTAGCTTTTAGGGCAATTTGGTAATATTTGAGAAACACAGCCTGACAAGGAGTATTTTTAAATATTTGTGTATGTGTATACATATGCATATACCTGTACATATAAGTAAATATACTCAACATATAAACATGTATGTGTATATGCATATATATACACATATATACATATATATGTATAGTTATCAATATATAAACATATGTATATATTGTGTGTGTATATGTGTGCACATATACATATATATATATATATATATATATATAAAATGTATATTCTAAAGTAGTGTGTGTATTCTAGATGAGGCAATGTGCTTTTCATTCAACCAGCTGTCATAATAATGCCCCTCTTTGTTGCCTCCTTTTGAAAAAGTAGGTAATAAGAACTGCCTCTTTACAACATATCCAGTTCAAGATTGTATAGTTTATGTTTATGGTTGAAGAATTATGAGGTTTCAGTTAAAACAAAAGTGGTTTTAAATTTTTATTATAAAAGAAAACACGGATTAAGAAAAACATATAAATTAATACATAACAATATAAGCAAATCTTAGTTAAATACATCCAGCTCATTAAAAATAGCTGTGGCATTTACCAAAAAAGCCCATCTATGTACCCCATTCCAATAAAAACTCTTGCCCTTTCTCCTCAAGACATCAATATTCTGAATTTCAATAGAAGTCATATTCTTGTGTTTCTTTATAGTTTTCATTACCCAGTAAGCATTCAAAGAGAGTATCATTTTGTCATTTTCAGTTTTTAATTTGATATTTTTAAAGTCTCTTTTAATCTAAAGATAATTTCTCCCTTCATTTCTTTGTCTTATAATTTTTTCATTTCGTTTTCTGAACTGTTTGACCTATAAACATTCCCTCAGTGTAGATTTTTCTGGTTTCAAACTAATGAGATAGTTTAACATGTTCTTTGAGCCTCAACTTTATGAAAATTGGTAACTTGATTCAGAACTTTAATCATAATTAGGTTTGATCACTGTGAAAGCTATTTTGTGGTTAGGTGTACATATTTTTATAATTACAATATTTATTAATGCTTAGACCATTTTGTCATAAATATTCTTCATAGTTTATAAAAATTTATCATTATTTTATCTTATATTAGGATAGCTCCTCTATCTTTCTCTCGGTTACTCTTTGAGTAGTATATCCTTTTCTTCTCAATATGTTTGTGTCTTTTAATCTAAAGTATGTCTCAGTAGACAACCTATAATCAGATAATATTTAATCCATTCTGCTAATGGAAAGAATTGCAGAATTGTTTTTGGTGGGAATGCTTAATCCATTTACATGTAATGTAATTATTGATATGTTAGGCCATTTTGCTATTTGTTTTCTTTATGTATAATGTCTAATTTGGTCTTCTATTTCTCCATTACTGCCCTTTCTGTATTAAAAGCATATTTTCTAGTATGCTGTTTAAATTATTTTCTTGTATATTTTGCTATTGTTTTGAAGTTGTTTTTAGTGGCTGCCCTAGGGAATACAATGGATATCCTAATTCTTAATATTCTACATTAGATTAATCCCTATTAGTTTAAATGATAGCCAAAAACTTTGTTTATACATAGCTCTAGTCTCTTCCCTCTTTTGTGTTTCTACTGTCAGAAAAATTAAATTTTTATACATTGTATGGTCATCAACACAAATTTATTATTATTGCTTTATGCACTTCTGAATCAAAGAAGATAAAATAAATGTTTCAGACAAAATACACATATACATTGCCTTTATACTTACTAGTGTAGATAACTTCACTGTTATTTTTATTTCTTTATGTAGACTAGAGTTACTGTCTAGTAATGTTTTTTCTTCCTAAAGGACTCTCTTTAATATCTATAGTACAGAAGGTTTGCTAACAACAATTCCATCATTTTTAAATATAAAAACATCTTAATTTTCCTCACTTTAGAGGACAGATTTTCTAGATATGAAATTCTTTCTTAACATTCTTTTTCTTTCAACATTTTGAAAATATTATCCCCACTGCATTCTGCTCTCCATCATTTTAGTTGATAAATCTGCTGTTAATGTTATTAAAAATTTTGTACACAAGATGAGAAGCTTCTCTCTTGCTGTTTTCAATATCCTTTCTTTGTCTTCAGTTTAAGACAGTTTGATATTGATGTGTATTGCTCTGGATTTCATTGAGATTATTCCTACTTGTAGTTTATTGAGTTTATTGGATGTGCAGGTTAATATTTTCTGTCAATATTGGACTTTGTGTGCATTATATCTCTAAGTATTATTTTTGACTTTTGTTTTCTGTGTTTCATCTAGGACTTTTTCCATGTGCATATTTGTAAATTTGGCAGTGTTCTACTGGGCTCTGGGAGTCTTTTAATTTTTTTTACATTTTTTTCTTTTTATTCTTAAGAAGAGATCATCTCAATGCATCTGTCTTCATGTTGGATAACACTTTATTTCTGACAGCTCAAATGTGCTCTTTATCTTCTCCAGTAAAGTTTTTATTTTGGATATTTATTTTTAACTTCAGAATTTGTAGTTGTTCAATAGTTTCTATGACTTTACTGACAATTCATGTTGGTGAATTATGATGCTTATACTTTTGTTCTTAAACAGTGTTTCCTTTAGTTCTTTAAACTTATTTAAAATAGCTAATTTAAAGTCTTGGTCTAGGAAGTCCAAAATCTGAATATTCTCATGAACAGTTTCTATTATTATTTTTTATCCATACATCATAATTTTCTTTGGTTGAAAACAGAACATTTTAAATAATGTAATGTAGTGACCTGTCCAATATCCTTTATTATTGCTATTTTCTATTATTTATTTGTTTTAAGGCTTTTCTGACCTAATTCTGTAAAGTTTATATTATTTGTATTCTACAATCAATTCATTTATTCATTCATTCGTCTCAATAGTTATTTATGGAATACCAACTCATCTCTTTGCCATAGGTATACAATGGGCAAAATTGGAGTCAATGTGTTTCATGGAGCTTGCATTCAATGTGCAGAATAAAATACACAATGCAGTAAATAGCTCTATAATGTAAAATAGTAATGCAAATTATATAAATTTAAAAATTTAGAAAATTTTAAAATGAATGAAATAATAGGGCAGTGCTTTTTTAGACAGAATAATCACTCTCTGAGCAGGTAATATTTGGACAGATTAAATGTATTGAGAGCCTGAACCATAATGACTATCTGTGGGAAGTGCTCCACACAGAGGTAACTGCAAGAGGGAAGGTTGGAATTAAATGCTGGTAGAGCAGCAAGAAGTCTGACATGAATAAAGTATATTAAGCAAATAAAATACTGATGAAAAATGAGGTGGAAATATAAGAAGGGATGGATCAGATTGTTTGAGGCTTTAAATAGCATAGTAATTATTTTGGAGATTACTTTAGTTGACCTAAGACATCTTAGGGTCGACTCTAGCTTTGAAAAGTACTACTTTGGCTACTATGTGAGCTTTCAGCTTCATTGGGCTACTAGAATATTTTCTTTCAAAGGTCAAATATTAATTCATTAATATTTCAGATACCTTAATTAGTAGAGTTATTTAAGTTAAAGAGTATACTAATAAGCATTACAAATATAGACATGAACAGTTCAATATGGTAGCCATTAGACACGTGGTTATTGCATTCTTGAAATGTGGCTTGTCTAAATTAAGAAGTGCAGTTACTATAAAATATACACCAGCTTTTGAGACTTAGTATAAAACACAGAGTGTAAAATATATAATTAAAATTTTCACTTATATTAATAAGATTATGCATATCAGGTTAAAGAAAATATATTACTAAAGTTAATTTGACCTGTTCATTTTCATTTTTAAAGGAGTTGCTAAATTTAAAATTTCATATGTGGTTTGCATTTGTGGATTCCAACATATTTCTACTGAATAGTGCTTGTAGAGACTATTAGAAATAGCATACTTTTAAAAATTATTAATATATATAAATTATTTCTAAAAAATTTACTTTTAGTTATGGTAAAATAATAGTTGTACAAATTTGTGGGGTACACGTAATATTTTATACAAGTATACAATGTATAATGATCAAATCAGGGTAATTGGGGTATCTATCACCTCAGAGATTTATCATTTCTTAAATATTCCAATTTCACTTTTTTCATTATTTTGAAATATATAATAAATTATTGTTAACTATAGTCACTTTATTGTGTTACTAAACACTAGATCTTATTACTTACATATAACTGTACTTTTATACTCATTAATCTTCTCCTCCCTATCTCCCCCCCACCTACTACCCTTCCCAGCTCTGGTAACTATCATTCTACTATTAATCTCCATAAGCTCAATTTTTTTTTAGCTCCTATATATTAGTAAGAACATGTAATATTTGTCTTTTATGCCTGGCTTAATTCACTTAACATAATGTCTTTCCATTATATCCCTGTTGTTGTAAATGACAGGATTTCATTCTTATTCACAGCTGAATACTAGCCCATTATGTATATACACCACATTTGCTTTATCTACTTATCTGTTGACGGACACTTAGGTTGCAACCAAGTCTTGGCTATTGTGTACAGTGCTCCTACGAACATGGGTATGCAGATATCTCTTCCATATGTTGATGCTGTTTATTTTAGATATACACCTGGCAGTGGGGTTGCTTTATCACTGATAGTTCTATTTTTAGTTTTTTGAAGAACCTGCAGTTTGTTCTTCATTTTAGCTATGCCTATTTACATTCCCACCAGCACTCTGCAAGAGTACCCCTTTTTCCACATCCTTATCAGCATCTCTTATTGCTTGTCATTTGGATAAAAGTCACTTCAACTTGAGTATGATGATATCTCATTTTGGTTTGATTTGATTGATGTGGAGCATTTATTCATATGACTATTGGCCATTTGTATGCTATTTTTGAGAAATGTCTATTTAGATATTTTACCCATTTAAATCGAATTATTTGTTTCTTTCCTTCTAAGTTTGAGGTCCTTATATATAAAAATTATAAATATCTTATCTATATATATATACATACAAAGGTATATAAGCTCAACAAATAATTTAGTTGGACAAATGACTTAGCTAATATTAATTTTTGTTTCCTATAGTTATTTTAAGATAATAACTAAAGTAAGGGCCTCCTTCTAGCCCTATGAACTACACTTTGAATTTAAGAAACTTAGGGTTGAAACCTTATATACTAATTTACTTTTTGAAAGTCATACAATGAAATGTTAAATTTTTCAACCTGAATTTTCTCATCTTGAAACAAAACTGATAGTTACATGCTACTTAATAGTTTTTATAAAAGCACACATTACTGTAACTCTTTATTTTCTCTAACTTTAATGCAGCAATTAACACAAATAGATGCTAAATGATTTTTACTCCTACTGATGCTCTCTTCAGTTCTCTACAGGAAAACAACTTTTTGTGTTGTTTTTGTTTCTTTTTTCTTCTTCTTCCTGAATTTGAAAATATGTTCTCTTCTCCCTTAATCACATCAGGACACTTTCCACTCACTGAAATATCCAGTCATTTTGAAGTAAAACTAACCATATATTATTGTGAAAATGTTAGAATGTGAGAAATAGAATCTTTCAATTGAAAACCAAACATTCAAAAATAAAACATGTCTATAATTCCAGCAATAATCATAACAAACATCAAGGAGACAATGAGGGACATCTAAATGTCTAAATAAAAGTTAAACCTAGTAAGTGTCTATTGGTTTATAATGTTATAAATTCTAATGTTTGGTGTGGGAAATCTGTATATTTCATTTTCTCTTTAAAATCTTCTTGGTAAAAAACATACAGCTTTCTTTCTTTTTTTTGTTTTTTTAAAGAATGAAAGAGAGAAAGAAAGAGGAAGAGATTTTGTAAAAAGAGAGAAAAGGAGAAAGAAAGAAACAGCAAAAGAAAGAAAAAAGAAAAAGAAAGAGAAGAGATTTTAGAAAAAGAAAAGGAGAAAGAAAGAAACAGCAAAAGAAAGAAAAAAGAATGAAAGAGAAAGAAAGGAAGAGATTGTAGAAAAAGAGAAAAGGAGAAAGAAAGAAACAGCAAAAGAAAGAAAAAAAAGAATGAAAGAGAGAAAGAAAGAGGAAGAGAAAGAGGGAGAGAGAATGGGATTCTTGTTTTATTGCCCAGGCTAGAATACAGTCTAAAAATGGGGATTAAAAACCTCTTTTATGCCAATAATTGTGTTTAACAATGGAGACAGGAAGGA
>PVKP010054652.1:0-11394 GCA_004027715.1 Plecturocebus donacophilus
AGCATTAAGAGAAATACCTAATGTAGATGACAGGTTGATGGGTGCAGGAAGCCACCATGGCACATGTATACCTGTGTAACAAACCTGCACATTCTACACATGTATCTCACAACTTAAAGTATAATAAAAAAAATTACATAGCTTGAATTCTCTTTTTATTCACTACGGAATAATTTATGTAGCTCTAAATTTTGTTTAGAGCTACATAATTAGTCAAATCAAAGAACAAATTTGTTATGGTTTGTTGTATTCAGAAGAATGTGAGAATGGAATGTTAGCATTTACAGTCAAAGAGGCTTAAGAGGTAATTCACGCCAGCCTGTGCATCATGCAGAAATCTGGAGAAGAGCTAGCTGCAATTCTTAAGAAGGACTTAATGGTAGTTTTGTATGGTTATGCCATAGTAGAATATAGTTTAAAATACTATCGTCAAAAGGCCAGTGTTGTGTGTGACCCTCTGGATCTTCCAGGTACCATTGGAGAAGTTGTGGCATTTATAATCTTCTGATGTTATTGGCCTCGGTTGCTAGGGCAACTCTGAGACGTATGTGCTTGGCTATTTTAGCCCAAGCCTAATAATAGCATCTGTCATAAAAATTTAAGAAGACCAATTGAAGAAAAGAGGTAGTTAACATCTAGGAAGCCGAGGAGGAAGACTGTGGATGTGTTGGTCTGAAGCTCCTTGTGGTTTTGAGTCTGCGCATTTCCTGTCTTACCCAGGCATGATGTTTATGAGCCTTCAATTGCCTGGGAAAGGTAGAAAATATAAATGAACTTAATATTTGTCACCAAAACTTCTTTCATTGAAACTATAGAACCAATCACATTTATTAATTTTTAAATTTATCAACATTATTTATTTAAAATTTTATTTTTAACTTACAATTGTAATTGTGTATTTATGGCATACACGGTAATGTTATCATACATATATACATTGTGGAGTAAGTCAGGCTAATTATCAAATCCAACACTTCATATATTTATCATTTCTTTGTGGTGGGAACACTTAAAATGTACTCTTGTAATAATTTTGAAATATATATTACATTATTATTAACTAACTTATTCCTCCTGTCTAGACAGCTTATCTTTGACCCCTTTGGTTTATATCTCTTCTTCCCTTGTCCTCACCTTCCCACTCTGGTAACTGCCATTCTACCCTCTGCTTTTATGAGTTTGACTTTTTTAGGTTCCATGTATAAGTGAGGTCATGTAGTATTCAGTTTTCTGTGCTTCGCCTATTACACTAGGGATAATTCATCCATGTTGTCACTTACGATAGAGTTTCTTGTTTCCTTAAGGCTGACAAGTATTCCATTGTGTACACATGCTGCATTTTTTTCTATTCATTCATCCACTGATGGACATTTAAGTTGTTTTCATATCTTGGCTATTGTGGGTAATGCTGCAATGAACTGTAATCACATTTATCTTTGCTGGACATCAAGTTAGACTTTCTAAGTGCTTCAGTCTTTGGTAAATCTCTCTGTGTCTCATTAGCTCTTTAAAAATACATATAAATACTGTGGTCTTTTTTGGTTAGTCTCATAGGCTTTTATGAATGTATTATCATAGACAAATGAGCTCCTGGGAGGCCAGTTGTTAAAATTCCCTTTCTATTCATGACCATTTAATCATACTATTAAATATTTGTTGTTTTCTGTGAAATAGACAAACTGCACATACCTACAACATATGCAACATGCTTGTCTTAAGCTCTATAATTTATCATACAAAATTCTAATAAAATAGTAGAAAGGAATATGATTTTATTTCATTTTTTGGGCTGAAGCAGGAATCTGCAAACTACAGCTTTCCCAGAAACATGGCCTGCTGCCTGGTGTTTGTATATAAAGTTCTGTTGGAGCAAACCCATGCTTATTTTCTTCTACATTCTTTATGGCTGCTTTTACTTTATGATGACAGAGTTGAGTAGTTGCTATAGAGACAGTGTGGCCTGCAAAGCCTGAAGTATTTACTATTTGGACTGTTATAGAAAAAATATCTGCTGAGCCCTGGACTAAAGTAGTATTTAGAGATTCAAATACTGTTCTTTTTAAAAAATTATTTTACTTTAAGTTCTGGGATACATGTGCAGGTTTGTTAAATAGGTATACCTGTGCCATGGTGGTTTGCTGCACCTGTCAACCCATCATCTAGGTTTTAAGTCCCGCATGCATTAGTTATGTGTCCTAATACTCTCCTTTCCCCCACTCCCCCGATAGGCCCCGGTGTGTAATGTTCCCTCCTTGTGTTCATGTGTTCTCATTGTTCAATTCCCATTTATGAGTGAGAGCATGCAGTGTCTGGTTTTCTGTTCCCTTGTTAGTTTGCTGAGAATAATGATTTTCAGCTTCTTCCATGTCCCTGCAAAGAACATGAACTCATCCTTTTTTATGGCTACATAATATTTTATGCTGTATATGTGCCACTTTTTTTAATCCAGTCTATTATTGATGAGCATTTGGATTGGTTCCAAGTCTTTGCCATTGTAAATAGTGCTGCAATTAACACATGTGCCATTGTAAATAGTGCTGCAATTAACACATATAAAGATAGTAGAATGATTTATAATCCTTTGGGTATATACCCAGTAATGAGATTGCTGGGTCAAATGATATTTCTGGTTCTAGATGCTTGAGAAATGATCACACTGTCTTCCTCAATGGTTAAACTAATTTACACTCCCACCAACAGTGTAAAGCATTTCTGTTTCTCTACATCCACTCCAGCATCTGTTATTTCCTGTCCTTTTTAATAATCGCTATTCTAAGTGGCGTGAGATGGTATCTTGTTGTGATTTTGATTTGCATTTCGCTAATGACCAGTGATGATGAGCTCTTTTTCATATATTTGTTGGCCACCTAAATGTCGTCTTTTAAAAAGTGTCTGTTTCTATCCTTCGCCCACTTTTTGATGGGATTGTGTGTTTTTTTCTTCTAAATTTGTTTAAGTTCCTTGTAGATTCTGGATGTTAGACTTTTGTCAGACAGAAAAATTGTAAAAATTTTCTCCCATTTTGTTGGTTGCTTGTTCACTCTGATGCTAGTTTCTTTTGCTGTTCAGAAGCTCTTTAGTTTGATTAGATCCCATTCACCTATTTTGGCTTTTGTTACAATTGCTTTTGGTGTTTTAGTCGTGAAATCTTTCCCCATGCCTATGTCCTGAATGGTATTGCCTAGATTTTCTTCTAGGGTTTTTATGGTTTGGGGTTTTACATTTAAGTCTTTACTCCGTCTTGAGTTAAGTTTTGTATAAGGTGTAAGGAAGGGATCCAATTTCAGCTTTCTGCATATGGCTAGCCAGTTTTCACAATACCATTTATTAAATAGATAATCTTTTCTTCATTGCTTGTTTTTGTCAGCTTTGTTGAAGATCAGATGGTTGTAGATGTGTGGTGTTATTTCTGAGGTTTCTGTTCTGTTCCATTTGTCTATGTATCTGTTTTGGTACCAATACCATGCTGTTTAGGTTACTATAGCCTTGTAGTATAGATTGCAGTCAGGTAGCATGATGTCTCCAGCTTTGTTATTTTTGCTTAGGATTGTCTTGACTATATAGGCTCTTTTTTTTTTTTTTTTGGTTCCATATGATATTTAAAGTAGTTTTTTTCTGATTCTGTGAAGAAAGTCAGTGGTAGCCTAATGGGGATAGCATTGAATTTATAAATTACTTTGGGCAGTATGGCCATTTAAATGATATTGATTCTTCTTATCTGTGAGCATGCATGGAATGTTTTTCCATCTGTTTGTGTCCTCTCTTATTTCCTTGAGCAGTGGTTTGTAGTTCTCCTTGAAGAGGCCCTTCCCATCCCTTGTAAGTTGTATTCCTAAGTGTTCTGTTCTCTTTGTAGCAATTGTGAATGGACGTCCACTCATAATTTGACTCTCTGCTTGTCTATTGTTGGTGTATAGGAATGCTTATGAATTTTGCACATTGATTTTGTATCCTGAGTCTTTGCTGAAGTTGCTCATCAGCTTAAGGAGATTTTGGCCTGAGATCATGGGGTTTTCAAAATAAACAGTCATGCCGTTACAAACCAAGAGAATTTGACTTCCTCTCTTCCTATTTGAATACCCATTATTTCTTTCTCTTGCCTGATTGCCCTGGCCAGAATTTCCAGTACTATATTGAATAGGAGTGGTGAGAGAGAGCATCCTTGTCTTGTGTTGGTTTTCAAAGGGAATGCTTCCAGCTTTTGCCCTTCAGTATGATATTGTCTGTGGGTTTGTCATGAATAGCTCTTATTATTTTGAGATACATCCCATCAATACCTAGTTTATTGAGAGTTTTTCTCATGAAGTGGTGTTGAATTTTGTCGAAGGCCTTTTCTGCATCTATCGAGATAATCAGTAGGTTTTTGTCATTGGTTCTGTTTATGTGATGGATTATGTTTATTGATTTGCATATGTTGAGCCAGCTTTTCATCCCAGGGATGAAGCCAACTTGAGTGTGGTGGATAAACTTTTTGATGTGCTGCTGGATTGGGTTTACCATTATTTTGTTGAGGATTTTCGCATCAATGTTCATCAGGGATACTGGCCTGAAATTTTCTTTTTTTGTGTCTCTGCCAGGTTTTAGTATCAGGATGGTGCTGGGCTCATAAAATGAGTTAGGGAGGAGTCCCTCTTTTTCCACTGTTTGGAATAGTTTCAGAAGGAATGGTACCAGCTCGTCTTTGTACCTCTGGTAGAACTCGGCTGTGAATCCGTCTAGTCCTGGGCTTTGTTTGGTTGGTAGGCTATTGATTACTGCCTCAACTTCAGAACTTGATATTGGGCTAGTTAGGGATTTGACTTCTTCCTGGTTTAGTCTTGGGAGGGTGTATGTGTTCAGGAATTTATCCATTTCTTCTAGATTTTCTCGTTTATTTGTGTTGAGATGTTTGTAGTATTCTCTGACGGTAGTTTATATTTCTGTGGGATTGGTGATATTCTGCTCTTTATCATTTCTTACCGTGTCTGTTTGATTCTTCTTCTCTCTTTTCTTCTTTATTAGTCTAGCTAGTGGTCCATCTGTTTTGTTAATCTTTTCAGAAAACTAACTCCTGGATTTATTGATTTTTTTTTTTGGAGGGTTTTTTTTTTTTTAATGTCTGTAGGTCCTTCAGTTCTGCTCTGATCTTAGTTATTTCTCGTCTTTTGCTAGCTTTTTAATTCCTTTGCTCTTGCTTCTCTAGTTCTTTTTATTGTGTTGTTAGGGTGTTGATTTTAGATCTTTCCAGCTTTCTGTTGTGGTTACTTAGTTCTATAAGTTTTCCTCCTAACACAGCTTTAGCTGTATCCCAGAGATTCTGGTATGGTGTCTCTTTGTTCTTGTTGGTTTCAAAGAACTTCTTTATTTCTGCCTTAATGTCATTATTTACCCAGTAGTCATTCAGGAGCAGGTTGTTCAATTTCCAAGCAGTTTTGTGGTTTTGAGTGAGTTACTTAATCCTGAGTTCTAATTTGATTGCATTGTGGTTTAAGAGGCTATTTGTTATGATTTCTGTTCTTGTGCATTTGCTGAGGAGTGTTTTCCTTCCAGTTTTGGGGTCAGAAATTCATGTTATGTCACTCTGAGAAGAATGTATACTCTGCTGATTTTTAGTGGCAAGTTCTGTAGATATCTATTAGGTTCACTTGGTCCAGAGCTGAGATTAAGTTCTGAATATCCTTGTTAGTTTTCTGTCTTGTTGATCTAATATTGACAGTGGTGTGTTAAAGTCTTTCACTGATATAAATTTATTATAATAAAATTAATTTTATTAAGTTGATCTTCAATCTGATATCCTTTCTTCCAGTTGATCGACTTGGCTTTTGACAGTTGTGTATGCTTCACGAAGTGCTCATGCTGTGTTTTTCAGCTCCATCAGGTCATTTATGTTCTTCTCTAAACTGGTTATTCTAGTAAGCAGTTCCTGTAACCTTTTATCAAGGTTCTTAGCTTCCTTGCATTGGGTTGGAACATGCTTTTTTAGCTCAGAGGAGTTTGTTATTACCCACCTTCTGAAGCCTACTTCTGTCATTTCTTCAATATCATTCTCCATTCAGTTTTTTGCCCTTGCTAGAGAGGAGTTGCGATCATTTGGAGAAGCAGAGGCATTCTGTGTTTTGAATTTTCGTGTCTCTGTGCTGGTTTTTCCTCATGTTCATGCATTTATCTACCTTTGAGCTTTGAGGCTGATAGCCTTTTGATGGGGTTTTTGTGTGGGTGTCCTTTATGTTGATGTTGATGTTTTTGTTTTCTGTTTGTTAGTTTTTCTTCTAACAGTGAGGCCCCTCTGCTGCAGGTCTACTGGAGTTTGCTGGGGGGTCCACTCCAGACCCTGTTTGTCTGGGTATCACCAGCGGAGGCTGCAGAACAGCAAAGATTGCTGCTTTCTCCTTCCTCTGGAAGCTTGATCCCAGAGGGGCACCTGCCTGATGCCAGCCAGAGCTCTCCTGTGTGAGGTGTCTCTCCACCCCTGTTGGGAGGTTTCTCCCAGTCAGGAGGCTCAGGGGACCCACTTGAGGAGGTAGTCTGTCCCTTAGCAGATGTGATGTGCTGTACGGGGAGAATCCCTTTTGTCAAGATCATCAGCTGCTCTCTTCAGATCCAGCTGGCAGAAACAATCAAATCTACTGAAGCTGCACCCACAGCTGCCCCTTCCTCAGGTGCTGTGTCCCAGGGAGATGGGGGTTTTGTCTGTAAGCCCCTGACTTGGGCTGTTACGTTTCCTTCAGAGATGCCTTGCTCGGTGAGAAGAAATCTAGAGAAGCAGTCTGGCCCCAGCCGCTTTGCCGTGTCTAGCCCAGACCTCTCAGCCTCCTTAGCACTGTCAAGGAAAACCTGTCTACTAAAGTCTCAGTAATGGCAAACACTCCGTGCCCCCACCAAGCTTGAACGTCTCAGGTTGACTTCAGACTGCTGTCCTAGTAATGAGAAATTCAAGTTCTTAGCTTGCTGGTCCCCGTGGGACCCACTGTGCAAGAACACTTGCTTCCTGGCTTCAGCCCCCTTTCCAGTGGAGTGAATGGTTCTGTCTTGATGGGGTTCCGGGCGCTGCTGTGGTATGAAAAAAACTCCTCCAGTTAGCTCAGTGTCTGCCCAAACAGCTGCCCAGTTTTTTGCTTGACACCCAGGACCCTAGTGGTGTAGGCACACAAGGGAATCTCCTGATCTGCAGATTACAAAAATCATGGGAAAAAAGTAGTAACACGGCCAGGTAGCACAGTTTCTCATGGCTTTCCTTGGCTGGAGGAGGAAGGTCCCCGGCTTCTTGCACTTCCTGGGTGAGGCGACACCCCACCTTGCTTTTGCTCGCCCTCTGTGGGTTGGACCCACTGCCTAATCGCTCCTATGCGATGAACTGGCTACCTCAGTCGGAAATGCAGAAATCACTTGCCTTCTGCATGGGTCTCGCTGGGTGCTACAGATTGGAGTTGTTTTATCTGGCCATCTCGGCCCCTCCCTGGATGTCACAAATATTGTTCTTAGTCAAAACTGTGACTTTTGAATGGCTTAGGTTTTGTGAAGGCTGTTTTTTCTTAACTTTCATGAAAAAATTCTTCTGTTACAATTGATGACAATTGATAACTAGATGTGATGAGGGAAAGTGCCTAGAGTCTACCAGGTGATTGGTGTCTAATTTTTAAAAAATTAGAGATCATTAAAATTTGTCATACATTAATTCCTTAATGCTGAGAAGACAGCTAGTAAGGCATATATAAAAAATTACAGTATGTCATGCTTACGATTTAACTGTGCAGTGAAGGTTGGTTACATTATTTCAGCTGATATTATCGATTTTGATAGTCTTTATAATAATTGTGAATTTTGATTCTTACATTAAAAGTATCAATATATGTGGAATTTCACTGGGTACTCATCAATAAGGCTAAGCTAGTAGTCACTTGCAAAAAGCCTCATATTTCTTGTTTAATCACTGTAGTTCAGTGTCTTAAAAATGAATGTTTAATCCTACAATTTCTTAGTCATGGAATTTTAGCAATAAAACGTGGGGGCTGCAATGCTTCACACTAGGACATCAGTTTAAATATGAATTGTCTAGTGTGTACCTATCTTTTTATCTTTTTATCTTTTTTTTTTAACAGACTTGTGGAAGAAAGCAAACTGATCCCACTCATTTTTGAAGTAATTCTGGTAAGAACAGAAATGTGCATTTGAAATTTAAATGAAATTTTAAAATTGTAAAGATTTTAACCATGTCGTATGGCTGGCTTGCGAGTCCATCATTGTCACCCTTAACCTCACTGGACTTCAGCTTCCTCATCTGTAAAGGAATGTCAAGCTCTGAAATTATGTGGGGATACTGGTTAATGACTGCCCTCTTTCCACAGATCCTTTACATTTTAGTTCTGTTGTGTTAAACAATATATATTTTCTGACATAGATTACTTTATCTGAGGTTGGTTTGTATAGAGAGGGAAGAATGATTATTGCTATACTTCAATTTGAATTTTCTGGTGCTCAGTATGAAGCCCTCTGACTTTGCAGATACTCGGCACCAGATCGCAGTTTTATGCCTGTGGTCAGAAAGTTTTCTTCAGAACTTAGAATAGCTTAGTTCCTGCACACCATTTTTTCTTTTTACAGAATACAATTTAATTAAAAACCATCTGTTAAAGAAAATCTTTTCTTTGTGTTTCCTATATGTCAAGAATAAAATGGGATGCAGGATCAACTTCCTTTGTCTCTGATAAATTTCTAATGATACCAAACACAGATCTGTGAATTAGGCTGAAAACTGAGTCGGTGCTTGCAAGCAAGTGCCCCTTGTCAAAGGAAGGTTCTCTTGTGCCTGGATGTGTCATCTCCTTTAACTAAGTAGTTTACTTCCTCAGCTCAGTAGTGGCACAAGGGACAGCAGAGAGGGCCAGATCAGCTTAACTTACCTAGGTTATCAGTGGGGGAGCATTAGTTGTGATAGCCTGATAACCCTACACATGGAAAATCAACTTTCTTTAATCATCTTTAAATATTATTCTAGAAATCATTTGTGTGCTGTCATGTCCATATGGTGAAAACTTTTATTTTCCTAAGCTGCAGATTACTCTTACCCTTTCAGCACTGCTGAGTGGATTTGCTGAGCTATTTGCACTGGATGGGGCATAGAGATGGGAATGGATACTATTCCCAAAGCGTGTTGAGGTAACAAGATGACAGCTGCCTCGATGAGTGGAACATGTCAGGTTAGAGCCTGGACTGAATTGCTTAAAATTGTGAAAGAGGATTTTAGAGACAGTGTTAGGAGACAGGATGGAGAATGGGCAGATAAAGAAACCTGGAGACCAAGAGCTGTCTGATGGAGGTGTAAAGTTTCACCAGTGATATGGATATGCAGATCTTCCCACCTTCAGTTGGATACACATTACTTGCCAGTTTGTTATGCAATTGGGTTTGTTTTGGAGGGCAGTGGTGCAGCATACTGCTGAGTTTGGCCACATGGTTGGACTCAGCCACATTTGAATGCATTTGGAAAGAGGCTCATCCTAGAGGCAACCTAGGGCTAAAATGGGCCTTAATGGGTCCATGTGATTCATCCTCGCTGTGGTAGGGGGGCTTTCAACCTGTTAGGTCAGTACAACTCCTTTTGTGGCTGACAGAAAGTTCTTACCTTATTCTTTGGCAATTATCTCAAGGTCTAAAATTTCACCATAACAAATTCCTTTTTGTACGTTACCAGAACCCCCTTATATTTGGTTAATCTCTGTATACTGAGCACCCAGCAAGTGTTTCATATTTTATAAACCATAATAAATGTTTAAATAATTGATTAATGCCACAATTTGAACCCTTGTCATTGTGGTATAGCTGTCATAGGGAATGGGTAGAAAGTGACATCTACTCTCCAGATCACCAGATTAGTATTTTAGCCAGTCCTATGCCCTTTGGCCTTGCAGGCATGTCTGGGATGATGCTCTTTCTCCAACCAGAGAAGTTCCATGCTCAGATTTCTTGTAGGACATTATCAGAAAAAGAGATCTTGCTGCTGAAATGTAAGGAAGAAAAATGTTGGAAATCACTTCTTTATGAGGCAAGAGTTTGATGTCCTTGAAGAACATTATTAAATTCCTATTCTACTTTTGTCTTTTTTGAGTTGAATCATCTCAAGTTTTTTCTGTGTAGAAATACATTTCAATCAATGAGATGTCTTTGTAGCAGTTACCCTGTGAACTATTACTTTGTTCTTTTCAAATTGTTGTCACCAAGCTAGATATAATACAGTATTTTCTTGATTCTATGATGCACACATTTTTTTTTTTCAGATTTTAGCATTTCTGAAACTGTGATATACTTTCCAAATCAATGGTGTTTTACAATTGCTTTCAGCCAGGTGACCTGGTTGTCCTTGCCTTAACCAATTTATTTCACTTTTATTTTCCTTTTTGTGAATGCCTAGAAGTGATATATTATAAAAATCTATGTCTGAATAAGTCTAAAAGAGCTCTTTCAATAAAAAGAAGATAAAAATTCTAAGTACTAAGAAACCATGTCATAGTTTAATTGGCAGCATTTTTCTTTCTTAGTGCTTGATAAAATAATGGTGCATCTTAGAACTGATGGATTTCTAGTTTCAAGGAAACATGGTATATATTTCACTTTGGGTTTGTGTCTAAGTTTGAGGGCCTTGGTGGTGTCTAGCATATATATGCCAACTGCTCTGCAGTGATTTGATCAGAACGAGGCATAATGAGAAGATTGTGTGGGGCGCTGCATGCTGGCTGCCACTTTTGCCTTCTGGCTACCCGTTAAGAAAACAGCAAAACAGCATTTGATCCATTTAGCTGGTAGTCTACTGTGACCTCCTGATGACTTTTTTCTTTACTCTCAGCTGCTCACTGTTTCCCAGCTTCTGTCTGATGTACTTAAAACCTGCTTACGAGCTTTGTAACTTCCTCTTCCTTTTTTGAGTTTCTCCTACAATGTGCTCCTCTCCTAGATGTCTTCCGTTAAGACAGTGAGGGATAGTAGACAGGTGGGGAGGTTGGGGAGGGATAACATTGGGAGAAATGCCTGATGTAGGTGACGGGGATGGAGGCAGCAAACCACCATGGCATGTGTGTACCATGCAACAATCCTGCAAGACCTGCACATATACCCCAGAACTTAAAGTATTTAAAAAGAAAGAAAGAAAGAAAGAAAGAAAGAAAGAAAGAAAGAAAGAAAGAAAGAAGAAGGAAGGAAGGAAGGAAGGAAGAAAAGAAGAAAGAAAGAAAGAGAAAGAAGAAAGAAAGAAAGAAAAAGAGAAAGAAAGAAGAAAGAAAGAAAGAAAGAAAGAAAGAAGAAGGAAGGAAGGAAGGAAGGAAGGAAAAGAAGAAAGAAAGAAAGAGAAAGAAGAAAGAAAGAAAGAAAAAGAGAAAGAAAGAAGAAAGAAAGAAAGAAAGAAAGAAAGAAAGAAAGAAGAAG
>PVKP010054653.1:0-11394 GCA_004027715.1 Plecturocebus donacophilus
CAGACCAGCATATTTTGTAGGGAGAACCACTGCACTGGAGCACCGGCAAAACAGCCGCACTGGCCAAAACAATTGCTCTGGTGACCTGTGTGGCTTCTCTGCCTGGGAATCTCCTGATCTGTGGGCAATAAAAGTCCATCTGGAAATGCGGCGTCCACTCACCCTCTGCACTTTCACTGGGAGCTGCAATCCTGAGCTGCTCCTAATCGGCCATCTTGGATCTTCTCCCCTTTTTTGCATTCTTAAATAGTGAAAAAAAATCCTATTCCACAACACATGAAAAGTGTGTAAAATTAAAATATCAGTGTCTATAAATGAAGTGTCTGTAAATGAAGTTTCATTGGAACACAGCCATGATTATTTAAATGTTGTTTATGGCTGCTTTTAAAGGCAAAGTGGAGTAGTTGCAACAGAGACTGTAGGCCACAAAGCAGAAAATATTTACTTTATGACTTTTAAGACAAAGTTTACTACAGCCTGTTCTAGCATATTCAGTATTTCTGGATTGATAACTTACATCTCAACTTTATCTCTGCTTTCAATGGCTCATGTCAGTACTGAGTGTGATGAACTAACCAATGTTCATCCACAGATGTCTAGAAGGGCCTGCAGGCAATGGGGATGCTAAGGGCCCCTAAATGAAACAGGCTTTTGTAAATAAGAGACAGGATCAAGAAGAGGGAGTAATAAAAGAAAAGAAAGCACCAGGCTACAGGTAGTCTTGTTTTATTCACTCAGGGGTCCACTATGTCTATTTTTTAATCACTCTAAACAAAACATTTTGATTACCATGAAAGATTGTTCTTTGTTTCATTTTCATAACCTTTTACAGCTACCATGTTTTTTAATGCATTTTTTGGTAGATCATTTCCCAACCCATGATTACATTGTACCTCTTGTAGTAAAAATCCATGTATTGTTTATTTATTCAATTATATGCCATGCATACAATATCTTTGACATGGTTCTAGATGCTGAAATGCAGAGGTGTACAAAGGAAACAAACACTCTGCCTTTATAGAGCTTGTCTTGTCTTATGGAGAAAAATAATATTCTATCATGTAAATTCAGAATATTGCATTATAAGTGATACACAGAAAACAAAAACAAGATGTCTCTGGATAAGAGGTGAGATGTCATGGAAACTCTCCCGAGGCAGTGATAATTAATGACAGGCTGATATCTAGTGACAAGATGGGTCTTGCCTTTTACAGATTAAGTGGATCAACATTTTGGTTAGAGAAAAATGCCAGCATAAATTTCTAAAGAGGGAATTTTACAGGCACAGAAAGGAGGATGTTGTGGGTGGAACACAGTAGGTGATTATGAGAACCTTATGTGATGAGGTAAAAGTCTTCATTAGTGCAAGATCTTTTGGGATTTGTTAGTTTTGGTAAAAATTTTAAGAATCTGTTTTGATGTGCCTTTAAAACTTTGGAAGATTTTGATATTAAAATATCAAAAGAGGTTACCTTAAGAGGTACCCAAAGCATTAACTACAATTTCTAAAGGAAAAGAAGAAATAAATGTTGCAGGAACTATTTTTGTAAACTATTTATCTCTGAAACACTTTTATGTTGCATTAGAAGCTAAAATAAAAGTAACATACTTCATATACTGATTTTTTTCCTACATCAAAATCTTTTTCTATTTCTTAAATGAATACAGAGAAGATTAAATTATTCATCTTAGAAAATCAACTGTTCTTGCTATTCAAAATATTTCTTTTTGGAAATAGTTTTATATTCTTGGCCATCTGCCATTACACTTCCATTGAATAATTAGGAGGGTTTCTTAATTTAACTACAATTGTACGTGAGAATAAGCTATGCAATTTCCATTTGACATTTGGAAATGGGAAAATAATTTTTTTCTTCTAAACTTTGATTTATTTCTGTATTTTATTTATTAATTACATAAATCCAGAAAAACTTCAGTATTTTCTGAAGTTGTAATCTACTTCCTTATCACATAAAGTTAATTTTTTTATGTTAGATAGTAAAACTGATGCATTATAATATATAAAGTTATGCATATTGGGTTTCTATAAGCCATAAGAAATTAATTCTCAATCTATTTCCATTACCAAAAAGAAGATATAATTGTTGACTCTTGTTTAATTGAATAATTATAACATTTTTATCTGATATATGTGTTTGCTAATCAGTGCTAATGGCAATAATAAATGTACACTCAGTTTCAATGTTTAAACACAATGAGGTTTACTTCTCTGTGAACTCTATGTGGTGTTTCTGGGTTGTCCTAGTGATGAAAATCCTGGTTCCTTTCTCTTTGCTAGCCCTCAGACTCTTTTGCTTCTAGCTAGTGAAAGGATAAGAGAGAATGAGAAATGCATATATGCCATTTAAAAGACCCACTCCAGGCCAAGAGGGGTAGCTCCCATCTGTAATCTCACACTTGAATCCACTCATCTTGGGAGGCTGAGGTAGAGCCTCTTCCTCAAGAGGCTGAAGTGTGGGGACTGCTCAAGCCCAGGAGGCTGAGGCTGCAGTGAACTGTGACGCTGCGACTGCGCTCCAGCCTGGGCAACAGAGCAAGACTCTGTCTCAAGTAAGAATAACAATAAATTAATTAAAAATGTAAAAGAAGTCTAACTACTCCACTCCTCTTGGATACAAGGAAGGCCGGGAAGTATAAAGCTTTGGTAAGCAGCCAACTTCCAAAAATGAAGCTACTGTTTTATTACATGCCATAATGAGGTAACATGTAAAAATTTTGAAAGTGTACAATTTAATAAATTTCATCATATTCATAGATATCTGATCCACATCTTTGACAACAGGTGGTGATATGGTCAATTTTTTTTTAATTTTAGCTTTTCCATTTAGTATGCTTTGGCGTCTTATTATGGTTTTAATTTGTACTTTTCTATGACTAACGATATTGAACCTATTTTTATGTGTTTAACTGCTATGCAAATTGAAGTGTCTGTTTAAATTTTTGCCCAATTTTTAAAGTTGATCTATTTAACATCTAATTGTTGGGGATTTTAGAGTTCTTTATATTCTGAATGCAAGATATGTATTAGACATTATTTGTAAATATAGTCCCCCTGCATATAGTTTGTCTTTTCATTTTCTTAGCAATGTCTTTGAAGAATATATATTATGCCTTTTGGTAAAGTCACATTTATCAATTTTTATGGGTAAATATTTTGATGTTTTATCTTAGAGGGATTTTCTAAGATGTCACAAAGATTTTTCTTGTGTTTTCTTTTAGAAGTTTAATAAGTTTAGATTTTACAGATATATCTCTGGTACACTTCAAGCTGATTTTTTATATGCTATAAGCTCTTAATTAAAGTTCTTTTCTTTTCTTTTTATCATATAGATATCCAGTTGTTCCAAGTAATTGTTGTTTTTTTGAAAGTACAATTCTTTCTACACTGCATTTTCCTTTTACCTTTGTTGGAAGTCAGTTGTTAGTATATGTGCAGCTTTCTGGACTCTGATTGCATTGATCTGTTTGTCTCTCTTTGCAGTAATACCACACTCTAATGGCAATCACAGCTTTAAATTCAGCCTTGAACTTAGGTAGTGTAAGGTCTCTGACTTCATTCATCTATTTCTAAATTGTTTTGTCTATTCTAAATTCTTTGCATTTCAAGATATATTTTGTAACCAGCTCCTTAGTAGCTATAATCACCTACTAGTACTTTGATTGGAAATGTGTTCTTTAGATTCTTATATTGTTCCACTATAGTCTAGCTTGCATTGTTTTCAGTAAGAAATTTCTTCTCATCTCATTTTATCTTTGTTTCTTCTCATTAAAAATAATATTTATTTTTTTCTATGTCTGAAAATTACACATTATATAATTATTTTATGCACGATATATATATATATATATGTATATAATTTCATGGTCTTTTGCTTTCATATGTGCATCTTAAGAGCAATAACTAGATATTTGATAGGCAGCTAAAACTTATCAATTACAGAACTTTAATATGCTTTGAAAAAAAATTATGCTTCTCTCTGTTTTTCCCATCTCTACCAAGTAGTTGCTAAAACCCAAAATCTAGACTTCCTTCTTTTTGAAATGTCTGTATTTGTAAGAGCTATTACAAAAAAAAATCAATATGTAGCCAGAATCCTTCCTCTTGTTTCATCTGTATTCCACTGATACAAATCCACATTTGTCCCTCATCTTTTTACTGAAATAACTTTGCAATTAGTGTTTATACATTGTTTTCCATCAAATATACTGGCATATAAAGCATATTTTATTTAAGTACTTTCTTATTATATAAAACATTTATTTTTAGTTTTTAAGTTTATTGTGAAGTATACTCAAATCAAATGTCTCTGAAATGACTTCAAGAAATTTTTTCCTTTGTCTTGGCTATTAGCAATTACCTTCCTTTTAGTTATGGGCATTTCTGCAGCCTGCTTGAATTTCTCCCATGGAAATCCTTTTTTTTTTTTTTTTTTTTTCTTTCCTACTGCATGGCTGGCTGCAAATTTTCTTAACTTTCCCTCTGCTTTCCTTTTAAATGTAAATTTCAGTTTCAGGTAATTTCTTTGCTCACATACATGAATTTTGGCTATTAGAAGCAGCCAGGTCACCTCTTGAACACTTTGATACCTAGAAATTTCTTCCACCAGATACCCTAAATCATCTTTCTCCAGTTGAATGTTACACAAATCCCTAGTGCAGGGGCACAATGCAGCCAGTTGCTTTGCTAAGAAACAAAAGTAACCTTTGCTTCAGTTCCCAGTAAGTTCCCCATTTCCCTCTAAGATGTCCTCAGTCTGGCCTTACTCTCCATATCACTACCAACATTTTGTTCATAACAGTTTAGCAAGTCTCTAGGAAGGTCCAAATATTCCCTTATTTTCCTGTCTTCTTCTGAGCCCTCCAAACTGTTTCAACCTTTGTTCATTACTCAGATTCAAAGCTGCTTCCACATTTTCAGGTATCTATATAGCAACGCCCAACTCCTTGGTACCAATTTTCTGTGTTAGTCTGTTCTCATGTTCTATAAATAAATACTTTAGACAGGGTAATTTATAAAGAAAAGAGGTCTAATTGGCTCATGGTTCCACAGGCTGTGCAGAAATCATGGCTGGAGAGGCCTTGAGAAACTTACATATATGGCAGAAGGCAAAGGGGAGGAAGGTATGTTTTACATGGTCGGAGAAAGAGGAAGAGAGAGGGGAGAATGGCTACATGCTTTTAAGCAACCAGATCATGAGAAACTCACTCTACAGTAACAAGGAGGGGTAACGTTTAGCCATGAGAAACCACCCCCATGTTCCAATTATGTCCCACCAGTCCCCACCTCAAACACTGGGGATTGCAATTGAACACAAAATTTAGGTGGGAACTCAGATCCAAAACAAACCAAGGTCCAAATAGATCATTTACACCATTACACAAATTATTTCTATAATAAAGACTTCTGATATAATAATATTTCTACCAAAATATCATTACATTCTCAGTCTTATACATAATAGAAAAATATTAAAACTTAACAAATCAACTGAAAGACTGAAAGCACTTATTTCAAATAACATTGAGACTGCCAAAGCTAAACCCTTTGAAATAATATATCAGAAAAAGTTACTACTCTTTATCTATCAATATCAATTATATAATATATAATATACTGCTAATACATTATTGTATAGTATGTAATATAAGCCTATTGTTTTGTCTGTCCCACTATCAATTAATACAGTATGTGAACCATTTGTTTTCTTGTAAATATATGAAAAAAGTAATTATATACACATACACAAGAATGACACTTAAACTGGGTTTTACATGATACATAGAATTTTGTAGACTGACTTAATATAGGTATTATTTAGGTATAATACATCCCTAAACTTGGAGGAAAAGAAGTTTATGACCTAGCTGAAGTGACATAAAACTGGAATGATATGTGAAAAGGCTTTGTATATGACAACAAAAATACTGGATTTTATTTAATAGCCAATAGAAAACCTTAAGAAAGTGGGCATGATTAGGTTTATATTGAGGAAGGGTACCTTTGTTGTCCATGTGCTTAAAGTATTTCTTAGTTCACTTGTCTGAGAGAACATTCAATTCTATGTGATAGTATGTGCCTATATTCTGCTGTTTTTATTGTATTTTTTGTTTGTTTGTTTTGTTTTTTTGAGTCAGGGTCTTCTTTTGTTACCCAGGTTGGAGTACAATGACGTAATGATAGCTCAATGCAGCCTCAAACTTTGGGCTCAAGAGGTACTTCTGCCCCAGCCTCCCAAGTAGTTGGGACTATAGGTGAGCCTTACAACACCTGGCTAATTTTTGTATTTTTGTAGAGACAGAATTTTTCCATGTTGCCCAGACTGGTCTTAAACTTCTGGGCTCAAGTGATCCTTCCACCTCAGCTTCCAAAAATGTTGAAATTACAAGTGTGAGCCACTACTCCCAGGTTATTGTATTGTATTATAAACCCAATATGAAAAAATGGATAAATGGATGAAGAGTAGTTAATTGAAATTTAAAAGTCATCGTGCAAATAGAATTTGTGTAAATGTTGGATTTACATTATAAGTATAGATAGCAATCAGGACTCCCATCCTATTATCAACATAAGGCTTGTTAAACTATTTGTAAACTGTTGACAGATATGATAGTAAAGAAACACAGTATCTGTCATACGATATGTAAGAAGAATTTCAATCATTTAATTTTTGGACAAAAATTATTGTGATGCAATAAAGGAAAATGATACTTTTAAAATTATTACTTGAAATTCATGTTATAGTTGAAGAGATGTTTTCAAAAATTAAGTAATGATTGCTTGTAAACTATTGTCTGGTATAAAAAGTGTGTTAAGACTAATCTTATAGCACAGTAGCTATAACTATAAAATGAATGTGTCAGGTCACAAAAAATGTTAAATACATATGTCAAAATGTTTTGTAAAATACATGTTAGGAAGTTTTGCACATCAAAGGACACAATCAATATGGTGAAAAGACAACATATGGAATGGGAAAAATGTTTGTAAATTATATATTTACAGTAGAACAGAATAAAAAAGAAACTCTTACTACTCAAGAACAAAAAACACACAATGATTAAAAAACTTAGCAAAGGACTTGTACTGATATTCTCTAAAGCAGATATTTAAAAACTAAATGAATACATCGAGAGTCGCAAATCAAAACCACAAAGAGATACCATTTCATACTTATTAGAATGCCTATTATTAAAACAAAATAAACAGAAAATAGTGAGCGTTGGTGAGGATGGAGAAATTGGAACCCTTGAGCATTGCTAGTAGGAATGTAAAATTGTACAGCCACTGTGAAAAATGGTATGGCAATTTCTCAAAAAATTGAATTTGGAATACCCAAAAGAAGTGGAGGCAGGGACTCAGAGACATTTTTACAGCCATGTACATAGCAGCGTTATTCATAATAGCCAGAAGGTGGAAGCAATCCAAGTGCCCCTTGACAGATGAATGGATAAACAGAGTGTGGTAGATTCAGCCTTAAACACAAGGGAAATGCTGACATATGCTACACCATGAATAAACCTTGAATACATTATGCTAATTATGCTAAGTAAGATAATTCAATCACAAATAGACAAATATTGTATGTTTCTACTTACATGAAGTACCTAAAATAATCAAATTCTAGGAGACAGAAAGTAGAAGGGTGGCGTACAGGGAGGAATGGAGCTTTATTTAATGAGTACAAAGTTTCAGCTGGAGAAGATGAAAAAGTTCTGAAGATGAATGTTGGTGATAACAATGTGAACGTGCTTATATGGTTAGTGGAAAATTTTAAAAAAGATTATAGGATAAATTTTATGCTATGTTTACTTACCACAGTAAAAAAAGAATGTCCCAAAATGTGAATGACAATGACAGTTTCTACCTTAATGTGATTTCATTCTATACTTCAGAGAACAATTATTAGAAAGATAATAGAGAAAATTATGAATATTATCAAATTACTGCCAGTGAATATCTTTTCGGTATCTTGTAGAAGCACACACACATACCAGTCTGGCAAGAGATAATCAATCTTTGTTTTTCTGTCATATTCAATTGTATGTTTAGTATTGAAGGATAAGCTGTAAATCAAGATTTAGAATGAAAAAGGGAAAAATATACCGTCACAACAGTTATAAATTGGTAACAAATATTTCTATGGTTTATAGTGGTCTCTTTATCTGAGCAAACTAATTTTACTAACACATGGAAGCCAATTTCATCCCCTATAAGTGTTAGCTGTATATAATTTTGAAACTAATTGAAATTACACTGGTTGTGGTAGAGACTATGGTTTCCTTCTTCATTCTTTTCTCCTCAAAGTTATGGAATCCCAGTATTTTACCGTGTACATTTACCTAGCTAAATACTACACTTCCCAGCTTTCTTTGCAGCTAGTTACAGTCATGTGCTGTGACTTAGCATTGGCTGAGGATGTTGCAGTGGCACACACACTCCACCAGGTTGTTTAAGGGTGTGTACCCTCCACGTGAACGCTGAAGGCCGGGGAGTGAGCCAAGGTGCCCAGCAAAGAGCAGGTGTCCTTGAGAAACCGAACATCCCCCAGCATAGCTGGGAACATCCCATGGAAAATAGTCTTAGCGCATATACACAGTAGACGAAAAGCCAGAAAGTTAGCCTAAAAGCAGGTTAGCTATGGGTCGCAGGGTGGATCCCTGAAGCTCTCCTGCTGCTGCCCAGAAATGCCCTGTGTGTGAGTCGTTATAAACTTATCTACTTGCCAAGCTGGACTTCCCCAGGTCATTCTTTGGTCTCTCAGCTACTTCCTAGTTTGGAAAGATGTTAGAGTCCCCAGTGTTTCCTGTAATAGAGATGTAAGTGGAAGAGTTGTTTATGACTTCTGAAGTGTGCCCTTGGTGGAGGGGAGACAGACATTTGTTCCTCTCTCTCTTTGCTCTTTGACGGTGACTCTAGCTGGAATGATGGCAGCTGTGCAGGAATTGAGGCCAGTGGTTGCACACTAGTATTGTGGTGGAGTCTGTATGTGAACATCGCCCTGCACATACTCAAACTTTCTTCCTGTGGAAGAAGAACAAATTTCTCTCTTTTTAGAAGAAAAGCCACTCTTACATTGTTTTCATTATTTTTAGCTAAACCAAATCCTAACTAAAACAGTTGAAGATTACAAAAGGTATAACCTCCAGTTAAGAAAGATTTCGTTTCTTTTGCAGTCTCTGCTTTTAATTCTGATAAAGCCACACTGCTACACTTTTCTAGCTCACCTTCCATTTCTGTCAAACAGAGATGAGATTCCTTTTGACACCATTTAGGTTAGCAGAAATGCATGTTTAGACAATTTCAGGCCTTACGCATGCTTAGGCACTGAGTACTGAGAGAATGTGCTGGCCACATTATATACTGTAAACTCAAATCTCTTGTGCTAATATCTGCTTAGACACCAGCACACGACTATGTGAATCTTCTATGTCATAATATTTACAGCAATCTATTTTCTAATTCTGATGGAAATATTCATGTGTTGCATAAATATTCATGTGTTTCTACATTTAGGTGGCCCCAGAGGCCTAATCCTTGTTTAGAAATAGAATATTCTCCAGCTTGGAGAAATTAATTTCTCATAGACATCACTGGGTAAAAACAAAGACAAAACGAATTTTCCTTTTCTGCATTTCTTCTTCTCCAACATCTTTTGAATACCTAAGAATGGCCTTGACAATATGATGTTAATAGGAAAAGCCACTTATGCATTTAGCTGCAAGAGTTGATCCTTACTTTTGAAAACTATCTTATAGAACAGGAAGATCATTGATTTTAGAAAGGCCATCACGAGCTGTGTTTAGACAAGCTGTGGTTTGAAGACTGAATATATATATATATATATATATATATATATATATATAGAGAGAGAGAGAGAGAGAGAGAGAGAGAGAGAGAGATACACACATACACATACACCTATTTATTTAAGTGACAAAGGCAGGGGTCACTTTTGCTAAAAAGCTTGGGTCAACTTTTTGCTAAAAAGCTTGGGTTAACTTTTTGTTCACTGTTGATTAAATTATATCTCTTAATTTCTAGGGTTTTATATCTAATAATGAAATGACTGTGTCTGTTGGAGGAACTTCAGTAGTCTCTATGACCGCGTGTTCTCCAGGATTTCAGGAAGAACCAGGCAGGTGATGACAGATATTGCAAAAGTTCTTTTGGAGTAGGATGTTTCTAGGCATATTTCCAACTTAATGTGAATTATTATAGCTCCAATTTTTAATGTGAATTATTATAGCTCCAATTTTTATTAAAAAAACAACAACATATTGCCTTTATTATGTTAACAAGTGTAGCCAACTTAAAGACATAGAACAATTTTATTATTACATGTGGAGTAGTGTGCTCTTTAAATATATTTATGTAGCCAGCAAACATATGAAAAAAAGCTCATCATCACTGGTCATTAGAGAAATGCAAATCAAAACCACATTGAGATACCATCTCACCCCAGTTAGAATGGCGATCATTAAAAAATCTGGAGACAACAGATGCTGGAGAGGATGTGGAGAAATAGGAACACTTTTACACTGTTAGTGAGAGTGTAAACTAGTTTAACCATTGTGGAAGACAGTGTGGCGATTCCTCAAGGACCTGGAAATAGGAATACTATTTGACCCAGCAATACTATTACTGAGTATATACCCAAAGGGTTATAAATTATTCTATTATAAAGACACATGCCCACCTATGTTTATTGCAGCACTGTTTACAGTAGCAAAGACTTGCAACCAACCCAAATACCCTTCAATGATAGATCAGATAAAGAAAATGTGGCACATATACACTATGTGATACTATGCAGCCATAAAAAATGATGAGTTCATGTCCTTTTCAGCGACATGAATGAAGCTGGAAACCATCATTCTCAGCCAACTGACACAAGAACAGAAAACCAAACACCTCATGTTCTTACTCAGATGTGGGTGTTGAATAATGAGGACACACAGACACTGGGAGGGGAACTTCACAAATCAGGGCCTGTGGCGGGGTGAGGGGCTAGGGGAGGGATAGCAGGGGGTGGGGGGATTGGGGAGGGATAGCATTAGGAGAAATACCTGATGTAGATGATGGGGGGATGGATGCAGCAAACTACCACAGCACGTGTATACCTATGTAACAAAGCTGTACACTCTGCACATGTACCCCAGAACTTAAAGTATAAGTAAATATATATATATATATATATACACGTATACATATATATATATTTATTTTATTTTATTTTATTTTTTATTGCATTTTAGGTTTTGGGGTACATGTGAAGAACATACAATATTGTTGCACAGGTACACACGTAGCAGTGTAATTTGCTGCCTTCCTCCCCTTCACCTATATCTGGCATTTCTCCCCATGCTATCTCC
>PVKP010054654.1:0-11392 GCA_004027715.1 Plecturocebus donacophilus
AAATTTCCATGTAGTTCTTCTTTATGTCTTCTATGTCTTGCTGAGGCTTTCTATTTCTTTGCTAAGACTCTAAGCTTTCATTTGTTTTGAACATATAAATAATTTTGTGTTGATACACATCTTTATGGCACTGCTTTAAAATATTTGTCAGATAATTATAATATCTATGTCATCTTGATGTTGGCACCTATTTTCTTTTTTACATTCAGTTTGAGAACTTCTTGGGTCTTAATGTCCAGTTTTTTATTGGAACCTGGACATAATGGATATTACTATATGAGACTCTTGATTTTATTTACACTTTTTGATTTAGCTTGTTTCTTCTGACACTTCTCTGGCAAAGTACCTTGTTACCGACAGGTTGAGGGTAGAAGTTCAATTTCCCCACTCAGTTTCCATTGACACTCAAGTGGCGTGGGCTTTTCATTCATGTTAGACAGAGTGGAATTTGCAGCTCCCTACTAAGCTTTCAGTGATGCTTCCCTGGCTGAAAGAGGTAAGCAGGTTTCATTACTGCTCTCCATATTGCATCTAATGACACCATGGAGTGTAGGTGGCCTTATTACTGCTGGTCAATGGAGAAAGCTCTTACTCTCCACTAGGCTTCCTTTGATATCACTGCAGCAGAGAGAAGTAGGAACACCTCATTAGTGCTGAGTACCAGTGGAATCCCAGGTTTCCCCTGTAGTCTTCAGTGATGACATGGGTGTTGGGAGGATAACCTTGTTACTAGTTGGCAATGACAAAAGTCACAGTTCATTACTTTGCCTTCTTTGACACCAACCTGATGAGGGTGTTATACTGCCTAGTTACATCCCGGAAAGGGTGATAGACCCTCCACTTGTCCCTTACTTGCATGGGTGGGGATGGGTCCTCAGATATTTCTGTGATAATTGACTGGAGTAGAGCCATTATTATCTAAAGGTTTTCTGGCCTGCTAGCCTGTCTCTTTCCTGATACTTTGGCTAGAGAGTGCAGGCTTTTGTTAGGAACATTTTTGTTTTCACCTGTTGGTGTTTACTTGTTGAAGTCTTCTTCAGTTCCACATATAGGATACTTAAGCCAAAAAGAAAACCCAGGGAACTCAACATCCTGTAATTCCTTGGGTCCCAAGGTCACTGGCCAGGCTGCCTCCTTCTTACTACATTTCATAACCTTTTCTTATTTGATTCATAGGCAGATGGTTCCTAACTTATGATTGTTCCACTTGGGAATTTTCCAGTTTAAGATGGAGCGAGAGTGATACACATTCAGTAGGAACTGTACTTCTCTCATGATGCTGGGCAGTGGGTAGTGAGTCACAGTTGCCAGTCAGCCATGCATTTTTGTCTTAAAATATTTTCAACTTATGATGAGCTTAACAGAACATAATGCCATCATAAGTAGAGAAACATTTGTATAATGTTCAGGGTTTTTAGTTGTATTTAAGTGGAAGGAATAATGGAAAGTAAGTCTACTCCATTTTTCCAGGATCAGAAGTAATCAAATATCACTTTTAATAAAATTTAATTTTTGTGCATGTGTGTGTGTGTGTGTGTGTGCATGTACCATTTCTCCTTTTGGTGAATTTTCCTGGGCCTCTGGCCATCCATGGAGCATTCTGGGGGTCCAGTGGCTTTATACTGAAAACTTTTCTTTTGTCTCTAAATTATTATCATAAAGAAAAGCTTGTTTTTTTTTAATCCCAAGAAGACATATTATATTGGCATAAGGCAGTACTGTGGATTGCTCAAGAGCAAAAATTCTGGAGCCAGACACCTTGAAACTGAGTCCTAGTTCTGCAGTATTATCTTGGGTAAGTGACCTTCTTGCTCCAGTTTTCTCATTTACAGAATGGGAATAATGATACCATCTACCTCATAGAATAGGAATAAGAACTAAAAGAGCTAATATCTGAAAAAAAATACAACCTTAAAACAGTATTTGGTTTATTATTGCCCCAAATAATATATAACTTAAAGTGTTTTGTTTGCATTTTACACCATTAAGAAGAATGTCTTCTTTATGCCTTCCCCCTCAAACTCTGGGTCTTGCCCACCTTTCCAGCCTCACTTAATATCACTTTCCTCCAGTTCTCTATATTCCAGTTACTCTGAATTTTGTTCAGTTTTTAAAACACATCATGTGTTTTTTTTCAGCTCTCAGCCTCCACACCATATCTTACTTACATTTCACATCTCATGGAGGTCTTTTCCTGTATCACAAAATCATTTCAGAACTCCCTGCTTTGTGTTCCAACAACACTCTGAACTTTCCTCTACGATTTATGTCTCTGGCCAAGTAGCTTCAGACTCAGCAGAGAGTGGGCTCTGGTCCCCTTTTGCCCTATCTAAGGCTTCTCAGGCTGTAATCAAAAGGTGGTAATAATAGTTATGGAGCTAGTAAGAGTGGGGCTGGTATATAAATAGTTAGAGATAGATATCTCCATAGCTTTGAGTATATGAATGTACACAGGAACTTGGGGTACACGAAAAAGGTCAAAACAGAAAAAGTATAAGTGAATCTCATTAAATCCACTTTATAATTTTATTTTAAATGCAGCTTCTTAATCTTTAAACTTAAAAAATAATTTTATATGCAATAAGATTTTAGATGTACAGAAAATTTCTGAGTGGAAAAATATATTATTGGCATATAAATCTTGAAATTAAGAGTGAATAAATGCTGACTTGACAAGCCAAATCTGAAAGGTTTCCAATCATTGTCTTAGATGCCAGAAGGCCTCATATGTGGCCTTCAGCTGCTACTAATCACCACTGCCTTTTGCCTCCCAGCTTATAGGCCATGTGTGGCTGGAGTCCATTGGTCCTTTTCTGCAGACTCTTTCTTTCCTTCACCTTTAATCATTCTTGTTAGCTCTTCTAGGCATATCTCATCTATCTCTCTTTTGTTTCCCATCCCATTCCAAAGGCGGTCTGGTCCTTCTGTGAATTTATGCTGGAGGCATATAAAATATGCAGCAACTGTTTGTTATAAAGGCTTGCTGAATTTTCTCCCTTAGTTTCCTGCATGTGATGTTGGATTCCCATTCTGACCATCATTAGTCAGGCTCCCAGTAGCTCAGACCTCTTAGTTCTTTTCTTGCCTCCAGTATCTACCCCCTTCAATGCATTCTGAATGCCCTTGCCAAAATAACTTTCCTACAATGCACTTTTATCATGTCATTTTATTCTTTTGTTTCTAGGATAAAGGCCAATAGATTTAATCTGCTTTCAATTCTGACCACAATATGGTCTCAATTCACATTTCCAGCCATATTCCACACTATTTCCCTACCCAGCGTGGGGGACCTGGACACAGAATAGCATTTTCTTAAATTCCCCATAGAAATGTCTAGATTATATTCCTTTAACTCTAACTCAAAACTGTTTTATCTTTTAAAACCATTCTGGATATATCACCTCCCCATCCTTTTAGTTGCTTCTTCTTCCTTATAAGATGGACCACATACATATTAATCCAGAACTTTGACACTTGACTGACAATGCTGCTCACTACCCCAAGTCCTGCTGGAATGTGGCAAAGACAGCACTCACCAAATAGTTCACTGATTGCCTTATATTTCCTAGCTGTCCTTGCAATTAGAATGGGACCATTTAAATTGTGCTGACCAGTGAACTGTGAGCTGAAATGTCATATATTACTTCCAAACTGAAGCAGTTAAAAGTCAGTATATTTATTCCATGTATCCTCTTCTGCTGCAGAGACCTTGGAAACTATCTGTTGAATTACTAGAATTTCATGATGAAAGAAGTCTGGATCCAAAGTTACTGGATGGGTGACAACCCCTACCCAGTTGAGCCTGATTCTGCATGAGCTAAAAACAAACTTTTGCATATTAATCATTGAGTTTATTTGTTGCTATAGCTAGCCTTAATTACCTTGACTAATTCACCAGGTAACTTCAGCAACATAGGCTTACAATTAATTTCTTGAGCTCATTCAACTCCAATAAATATCACCTGTACTCCATGTTAGCAACTAAATAACGGCATCCTACATCTTGTCATCTTACAGAACTATTTTACCTCCAGAAACTTTAATTCCAATATTCCACTCTCTGATCAAAACACCTTAATATTCCTCCTCTCAAATTTCCTTACTCCTACTCAATTTGTTCTTTAGTATCATTGAAAATTGCTAATACTTGACATTTTTCTATTCTCAAAGTCTCTCTTCTCTCAGCCTCTGCTGGTTTCATGTTGTTCAATGTGAATCTGGGGCATAATTACCACTAGTATATTATGCCCTCACCTATTATTGCCCCTGCTCTGCAATTTTCCTACACCAAATAAATATAAAGATCCACTTACTTACTTTTAATTCTGGACTGCAGAGTGCTACTGCAGAAAATTGCATAAGCACATTGATGGCCATCATTTCCAAGGTTAAGATTTTCAACTTCCCATTTACTCTCAAAATTACTAACCAAGCTTTTGCTTTTTTTCCAGTTGCTTCCTTTTTCTTCATTTGTCATAAATGTTTACCACAGCAATTACTTCTACTCTTCTCAAAGTTCCTAAATATACACATCCCAGTATATCATCTTGCTTCCTTTACAGAGAAATTAAAAGCCATTTTGAAGTGCCTTGAACTCACCTTCCTGTATTTATGTTCTTTTCTCTTGACTTAGAGAAGCAGATGTCCTTACCTTTTCCAAGACAAATCATTCCACTAGTGATTTTCTTTCACAGAGTCACTACTCCATCAATTATCCCTCCCTAACTAGTTATACGTCATTAACACCTCTTTTCCCACTAGCTTTTCCTCATTTGCCTATAAACATGATCAAATCTTCTGCACCTTAAAAAAAATCACCTACCCTCAAGAGTTCCTCTCCCTCAAGCTATAACCATAGTTCCTTAATTTTCTCTACAGCTAAAATTCTTGAAAGAGCACTTTGCCCTCAATAGTTCTATTTCTTTTCCTGTGACTTGTTATTCATCCACTGCAATATGATGTCTGCTTTCATCTTTACTGAAACCATTTTCTCTAGAGGCACCAATGAATAATTAAACCTGATCAACTGACCTCTCTTCCTTAAGTGGGGTAAATGACTTGACCTTTGGCAATATTTAACACTCTTTATTACTCCCATCTGGAAAGTCTCTTTCTTGGTTTCCACAATATTAATCTCTCTTAGTTCTTTGACTTCTGTGACTAGTTTTTGTTCTTCATCTGTCCATTACATGTTGGTATCACCAATATTTTCTGCTTTGATTGGCTTCTCATGTAATCTAGATGTTTTCCACTTCCCCATCATATTCTTCAATGCCTTCAACCACTGTATCACCATCTGTTCGTGGATGATGGCAAATTGCATCTTATCTCCAGGGCTTTCCTCTGCCTTGATGTTCCACAGAAACTTCAAACTTAGCATATTCAAAACTGTATCCCCAAACTGGTGTTCATTTAGCATTCTGTCTCAGAGAACAGTATCAGTATTCATAAAAACGACAGGATGTCATTTTAAAATTTTTATTTTTTTATCTTTTTTTTTCTTTTATTGTACTTTAAGTTCTGGGGTACATGTGCAGATCTTGTAGGATTGTTGCATAGGTACACACATGCCATGGTGGTTTGCTGTCTCCATAGGATGTTATTTTTATGGCTGAATACTACTCTATTGTATATATGTACATATTCTTTATCCATTCACCTGTTGACGGACACTAAGGTTGCTTCCAAATCAAAGTTACTATGAAAAGTACTGCAATAAACATGTGAGTATATCTATCTCTTCAATATGCTGATTTTCTTTTGGGGGAATATATACCCAATATTTGGCTTGTTAGATCATATGATAACTATTTTTAGTTTTTTGAGGAATATCCAGACTGTCTTACATAGTGGTTACATTCCCATCAACAGTGGATGAGGGTTCCCCTTTCTCCACAACCTCACTGCATTGCTATTGGCTGTCTTTGGGTATAAGTCATTTTATCTGGGATGAGATAATATCTCATTGTAGTTTTGATTTGCATTTCTCTAATGATTAGTGATGTTAAGCACCTTTTCATATGCTTGCTAGCTATTTTATGTCTTTTTTGGGGGAAATGTCTATTCAATTTTTTTGAATATTTTTTGATAGAATTATTAGATTTTTTCCTGTAGAGTTGTTTTTGCTCCTTATATATTCTGGTTATTAATTTCTTGTGAGATGGGGAGTTTGCAAATATTTGCTCCTATTCTGTGGGTTGTCTCTTCACTTTTTTTTGGTAATTTTTTTGTTGTGCATAAGCTTTTTAACTTGATATGATCCCATTTGTCCATTTTTGCTGTGGTTGCCTGTACTTGTGGGGTATTACTCAAGAAATTTTTGCTCAGACCAATGACCTGGAGAGGTTCCCCAAAGTTTTATTGAAATAGTTTCATAGTCTGAGTTCTTAGATTTAAGCCTTTAATCAATTTTGATTGGATTTTTGTATATGGCAAGAGATAAGGATTTAGTTTCATTCTTCTGCATATGAATATCCAGTTTTCCCGCACCATTTGTGGAAGAGACTATCTTTTCCCCACTGTATGTTCTTGGCGCCTTTGTCAAAATGAGTTCATTGTAGGTGTGTGGAATTTTTTCTGGGTTCTCTATTCTGTTTCGTTGGTCTATGAATCTGTTTCTATGCCAGTACCATGCTGTTTTCATTACTATATCTCTGTAGTATAATATAATTTGAAGTATGGTAGTGGGATTCCTCCAGTTTTGTTCTTTTTGCTTATGATAGCTTTGGCTATTCTGGGTCTTTTGTGGTTCCATATAAATTTTAGGATTGTTTTTTCTATTTCTGTGAAGTATGTCATTGGTAGTTTGATAGGGATTGCATTGAATCTGTAGATAGCTTTGGGCAGTATGGACATTTTAGAAATATTGATTCTTTCAATCCATAAACATGAAATACTTTTTCATTTTTGGTGTCCTCTTTAATATCTTTCATCAGTGTTTTATAGTTTTCATTAGAGAGATCTTTCACTTCTTTGGTTAAGTTAATTTCTAGGTATTTAATTTTACCTATGGCTATTGTAAATGGAATTACTTTTTTGATTTCTTTTTCAGACGTTGACTGTTGAAATACAAAAATGCTACTGACTTTTTATGTTGATTTTCTATCCCATAACTACATATTTGTTTATGAGTTCTAATAAACACATTGTTCTAATAAATAAGTCTTTAGTTTTATAAAATATAAGACTATGTCATCTGCAAACAAGGATAATTTGACTCCTTCCATTCCAATTTGGATGATCTTTATTTTTTCTCTTGTCTAATTGCTAGGACTTCCAGTTCTATGTTGAATAACCATTATAAAATTGGGCAACCTCCTCTTGTTCCAGATCTTAGAGAAAAGGCTTTCAATTTTTCCCCATTCTGTATGATACTGGCTGTGGGTGTGTCATAAATGATTTTATTATGTTAAGTTATGTTCCTTCTATATTTCTTGAGGGTTTTTTTTACCATGAAATAATATTGAATTTTTATCAAATATTTTCCCATCGTTGGTTGAAAAATTTATATGGTTTTCATTCTTCATGATGTTAGCCTGATGTATCACATTGATTGATTTGAGTATGTTGAACCATCCTTGCATCCCAGGGATAAATCTCACTAGGTCATGATGAATGCTCTTTTTAATGTATTGTTGAATTTGGTTTGCTAGTATTGTGTTGCAAATTGTTGCATCAATATTCAGAACAGATATAAGCCTGTAATTTTTTTTTAAAGTATCTCTATCTGGTTTTGGTATTAGGGTAATACTGGCCTTGTAAAATGAGTTTTGGATTATTTCCCCCTATATTATTTTTTGGAATTGTTTTAGTAGGATTGCTATTAGTTTTTACTTAAATGTTGGGTGGTAGAATTTGGCAGTGAAGCCATGATGTACTAGACTTTTATTTACTTGGAGAATTTTTCTTATAACTTCGATCTTGTTACTTGTAATTTGTCTGCTCAGGTTTTAAATTTCTTCCTGGTTCAATATTGATAGATTGTACATATCTAGGAATTTGTCCATTTAGTCTAGATTTTCTAATTTATTGGCATATAGTTACTCATGGTAGCCACTAATGATCCTCTGAATTTCTGCACTATCAGTTATAATGTCTCCTTTCTCATTTCTGATTTTATTTGTTTGGATCTTGTCTCTTTTTTGTTAGTTCATCTGCAGTATGGTTTGGATCTGTGTCCCCATCCAAATCTCATGTGAATTTGTAATCCCAATGTTGGAGGTGGGGCCTGGTTGAAGGTAATTGGATCATGGGTGCTGATTTCCTCTTTGGTGCTGCTCTCAAAAAAGAGTTCTCTCTAGATCTGATTTTTAAAAAGCATGTGGCAACTCCAACCCTCTTACTAAAGCCAGGTAAGATTGGCCTTTTTCCCCTTCATCTTCTGCCATGATTGTAAGTTTCCTGAGACCTCCCCAGAAGCTGAGCAGGTGCCAGCATTATGTTTCCTGTACATCCTGTGGAGCCATAAGCGGATTAAACTTCTTTTCCTGATAAATTTGCCAGTTGCAGGTATTTCTTTATAGCAATGTGAGAATGAACCAATATAATCTGGCTAAAAGTTTGTCAATTTTGACTAAATTCTCAAAAAAAACCTTTTGCTTCATTAATCTTTTGTATTGTTTTTTCTTTCAATTTTATTTCTTCTCTGATCTTTATTAAATCTTTTCTTCTACTAATTTTGAGTTAACTTTGCTCTTGCTTTTCTAGTTCTTTAAGGTGCATCATTAGATTGTTTATTTGAAGAGTTTCCTCTTTTTTTTTTATTTAGGCACATATAGCTATAAACCTCTCTCTTAATACTGCTTTGGTTGTATCTCATAACTTTTGGTATGTTGTGTTTTCTCTATTATTTATTTCAAGAAATTTTCAATTTGATTTTTATTTTCATTGACACACTGGTCATTGAGAAGATATTGTTTATTTTCTATGTATTTGTATAGTTTACAATATTCCTCTTGTGATTAATTTCCAGCTGTGTTCCATCCTGGTTAGTGAATATTCTTTATATTATTTCATTTATTTTCAATGTTTTCAGACTTGTTTTATGAACTAACATGTGGTCTATCCTTGAGAATGATCCATATGCTGTGGAAAAAAGTGTATTTTGCAGTCATTGGATGAAATATTCTGTAAATATCTATTAGATTCATGTGGTTCAAGTATAGATTTATTCTGATGCTTCTTAAGTTTTTTTCTCTGGAAGATCTGTCCAATGCTGAATGTGGGGTTTTGGAGTTTCCAGTTATTATTGTATTGTATTGGGGCCTATCTCTCTCTCTAGTGCTAATAATATTTGCTTTATATATTTTGCCATTCCACCACTGGGTGCATATATATTTAAAATTGTTATGTCCTCTTGCTAAGATAAACACTTTATCATTAGATAGTAACCTTCTTTGTCTCTTGTTATACTTTTTGTATTAAAATTTATTTTTTCTGATATAACTATAATTAATCATGCATTTTTTTGTTTCCATTAGAATATCTTCTTCCCTACCTTTATTTTCAGTCTATGTGTGTCTTTATAGGTGAAGTGTGTTTCTTATAGGCAACAGATAAACACGTCTTGCTTTTTAAATTTATTCAGACACTCTATGTCTTATGTTTAGCGAGTTGAGGCCATTTACATTCACTGTTATTATTTTTTAACTTTTATTTTAAGTTTAGGGGTCATGTGCAGGATTTTTATATAGGTAAATGTGTGTCCTGAGAGTTTGTTGTACAAATTATTTTATCACCTAGGTACTAAGCCTAGGACCTATTATTTATTTTTCCTTATCTTCCTTTCTCTTCTCACTCTTTACCCTCAGGTAGGCCCCAGTGTTTGTTGCTCATCTCTATGTGTCCATACATTCTCATCATTTAGCTCCCACTTATAAGTGAGAACATGTGGTATTTGACTTTCTGTTCCTGCATTAGTTTGCTAAGGATAATGGCCTTCAGTTATATCTGTGTTACTGCAAATGACATAATTTTATTTTTTACTGGTTGCATAATATTTCATGCTGTATATGTACCACATTTTCTTTATCCAGTGTATCATTAATGGATATTTAGGTTGAATTCATATCTTTGCTATTGTGAATAGTGCTGCAATGAACATACATATACATGTGTCTTTACAATAGAATAATTTATATTTATTTGGGTATGTACCCAGTAATGAGGTTGCTGGGTTGAATGGCAGTTCTATTTTTAGGTCTTCATCAGATTGTTACACAATGATTAAACTAACTTAAACTGCAACCAACAGTATATAAGCAATCTTTTTTCTCCATAACCTTGCCAACACTTGTTATTTTTTGACTTTAATGACAGTCATTTTGACTGGTGGGAGATGGTATCATGATGTGGTTTTGATTTACATTTTTTCTAATAATCAGGAATGTTGAGATTTTTAAAATTATAATTTAAGTTCTGGGATGCATGTGCAGAATATGGAAGTTTGTTACATAGGTATACACGTGCCATGATGGTTTGCTGTACCCATCAAACCATCATCAAGGTTTTAAGCCCTGCATGTATTAGGTATTTGACCTAATGCTATCCCTCCCCTTGCCTCTCACCCCCTGACAGGGCCCAGTGTGTGATATCCCACTCCCAGTATCCATGCATTCTCATTGCTCAACTCCCACTTATGAATGAGAACATGTGGTATTTGCATTTCTGTTCCTAGGTTAGTTTGCTGAGAATGATGGATTCTGGCTTCGTCCATGTCCCTGAAAAGGACATGAACTCATTCTTTTTAAAGGCTACATAGTATTTCATGACGTATATGTGCCACATTTTCTTTATTTACTCTATCATTGATGGGCATTTGGGTTGGTTCCAAGTCTTTGCTATTGTAAATAGCGCTGCAGTTAACATATCTGTGCATGTGTCTTTATAGTAGAATGATTTATAATCCTTTGGGTATATACCCAGTAATGAGATGGCTGGGTCAAATGGTATTTCTAGTTCTAGACCTTTGAGGAATCACTACACTGTCTTCCACTACGGTTGAACTAATTTACACTCCCATCAACAGTGTAAACGCGTTCCTATTTCTCCACATCCTCTCCAGCGTCAATTGTTTCCTGACTTTTTAAATGATTGCCATTCTAACTGGCATGAGATGGTATCTTATTATTATTTTGATTTGCATTTTTCTAATGATCAGTGATGAGCTTTTTTTCATGTTTGTTGGTCGCATAAATGTCCTCTTTCGAGAAATGTCTGTTTATATCCTTTGCCCACTTTTTGATGGGGTTGTTTGTTTCTTTCTTATAAATTTGTTTAAGTTCCTTGTAGATTCTGGATATCAGTCCTTTGTCAGATGGATAGATTGCAAAATTATTCTCCAATTCTGTAGGTTGCGTTTTTACTCTGATGATAGTTTCTTTTTTTTTTTTTT
>PVKP010054655.1:0-11392 GCA_004027715.1 Plecturocebus donacophilus
GAAGATACCAGAAAGCCAGCACATATGGAATTTCTAGCCATTTACTGTTCTTTTTGCAATAATTATCCAAGTCTGTTAGAACATTAAAGTCGAATGTGCCCTCCGGAGGCCACTTGGACTGGTTGTCTAGAGGATACTGTGGCCAGGCTATGGTGGAAAGAGAGACCAGCTTTTTCTTTTTTATAGAAAGCCCTAGTTTGGGTAGATTCTGGACTAGGCATCCTAATGGTGACTTGGGGTCCACACGGGAGTTCTGGCTCCCCATAGTTGGCTTTTGTGGGGCAGTCAGAGGTGAGGAAGGTATGGGAACAGATATTACACTCACCACAGGCAGAAGTATTTTTTCCTGAAGGAGGTGGTTGTGGAAATTTTTCAGGCAGTGATGGGTATTGAAGAGGAGAGAATGGAGAGAGATTGAGCTGATGCTATTTGAAAATTGGAAGGTACAATAAAGACAAGACTGACAGACAAAGGGTGGGTGTCCCCCCTCAGAAGGGAGGCCAGTCTGATGCCTTCCCGGCCACATCCCCAAAGGGATGTTTCAGGGGCGTCTTGGCTAAGGTGTACCCGTATAATCCCCGGGCCTGGTCACCTCAGGATGGAAGTCCAAGTAGGACAGCTCTGAGGTGAATCACCGTTATGCCTTATGACGTCCCCGTGGAACCGCGGGTGGAGGCTCACACAAGCCCCATAGCTGTTACGCCGTGGGACTACACATAAACTCACTCACTCACTCACTTGCATCAGAATTAGGAAGAGAGAGAGAGAATTAAAGGTAGAAAGCGGCCGTTTTAGCAGCGGGACATGGCCGTCACGTTAAGGGTGTGGCACAGCCACCATTTTAGAAAAGAGAGAAAGAAAGCTAAGAGCGAGAAGCAGCCGCCATCTTAAGGGTGTGGTGCAGCCACCATTTTGAGAGGGAGGGAAGGGGACAGAGAAACAGAGAAAGAAAGAGAAACTGAAAAAGAAAAACAGAGAGAGAAGAAACTGTATTTTCGGTTTAACAGGAGCCTTTATGCCAAATGGGCTAGTTCGAATTAAAGAATTTGGCATAAGCCAGAGGGTAATGGAGCTTCTGAATACCCACACCTCAATCGCTGCTGCAGTGGTGGTCAGAAGAGCAGCTAGGCGTCCCAGGCCGTGCTTACCGAGCACCAAGAATGAGAGGGTTCAGGAAAATGTGGATGTCTCCCACAAAATCCTGACCCTGAAATGAGGAATGAGAGGGTTCAGAAAAGTGGGGACATCTCCCTCAAAATCCTGATCCTGAAATGAGGAATGAGAGCGTTCAGGAAAGTGGGGATGTCTCCCTCAAAATCCTGACCCTGAAAAACCCCTCATGGGGAGAAGACAAGAGTGTAGGGACGTCTCCTCTATGCTCAGGTCTTTGAGACGAGGCCGGGGCCCAGGGCCCAAGGCGAGAAACAAGAAGGAGTCCCTGACGTGGCTGCGATTGCGAGCAGGGAGTCCACAAGATGAGGCAAGCAGCGGGAGGGGTAGTGGGCAACAGAAATCTTACCTTGCAGTGAAACGGCTGCTCCCCGGTCTGGCATTGAGTGGAGGAGTCGGTTTCCCCCAGGAGGGGTCTTACAACTCCTCCCGGGTTTTGGCACCACTTGTAAGGTTTGTTTCTGAGGATAAAACAAAGAAACTGAGGCCAGCACCAAAATAATCCAATGCAAGGGAATTTATTCAGGCTCCTGGGTGAGGTTCTGCAGTCCAGACAGGAGGGACCGGAGAAGTTGCACGGACTCCTCTTAGGGGGTTTTATAGGGAGTGAAACAGCTCGATTGGTTGTGGGAGAGCAAGACTGCTATTGGGTAAGTTACAAGCCTTGACCTAGGACTTGGCTTGTTGTTGGTTGGAATTACTTGCCTGCTATTGGTTGTTAAGACTCAACTGCTATTGGTTGTTAAGACTGGGCTGCTATTGGTTGTTAAGACTCAGCTGCTATTGGTTGTTAAGACTCAGCTGCTATTGGTTGTTAAGATTTAGCTGCTATTGGTTATTAAGAAGCTATGGTTGCAGCACCTTGTTTGCATACTGGGCTCTTTAAGGGAAGACCAGGCTGTGTGAGCAAAGGAGAAGGGAACATGCCCGAGCATGTCTGAGCTTGCTCTGGGCATGTCTGAGCTTGCTTGGGGCTTGTAAAAGGGAAAAAAGGAGGAGGGTGGGGGTGCATCAGAGCTCCCAGCAAGGCAACCGGCCTTACAGTTTCTTCCCATTTTTGTGGATTTATCGACCTGTCGTCTTTGTAATTGCCAACTTTCAGATTGAGTCTCTGTGTGGATGTCCGGCTTGTTGGTGATGAAGTTTTTTCTATTTCTTAGTTTTCCTTTGGTGGGCGCCCCTTCCCCACAGAGCTGGGCCTTCCCAGGTTCAGCTGTGCTTGCTCTCAGTCCTCAGTGCTTCCAATTGCTGTTCTCTTTGTGGGGATGGGATCAGCCGAGCCCAACTAAAAGGGCACCCAGTCCCATAAACTCCGCACTGAGAAGTGCTGCGCCGGCCAAAAGAGTCGCGCTGGCTACCCGTGTGGCTCCTTTGCCGGGAATCTCCCAGTCTGTGGGCATCAAAAATTTATCTGCAATTGTGGCATCCACTCACTGTCTGCACTTTCACTGGGAGCTACAATCCTGAGCTGCTGCTATGTGGCCATCTTGGATCTCTCTCCGCCCAGTGATGAAGTTTTTCTGTTTCTTAGTTTTCCTTTGGCGGACGCCCGTTCCCCTCAGAGCCGGCCCTTCCTGGGTTCGCTGTGCTTGCTGTGAAACTTTCAGTCCTCAGCGCTTCCAATTGCTGTTTTCCTTGTGGGGATGGTACCAGCCGAGCCCGTCTGTCCCGTATACTCCACACTGGGAAGCACTGCACTGGGACACTGGCAAAACAGCTGCACTGGCCAAAAGAGTCGCGCTGGCAACCCGTGTGGCTCCTCTGCCAGAAATCTCCCAGTCTGTGGGCAACAAAAATTCGTTGGAAAGTGCGGCATCTACCTGTTCTCTGCACTTTCACTGGGAGCTACATTCCTGAGCTGTTGCTAATCGGCCATCTTGGATCTCTCTCCAATTTGGATAATTTCTGTTGACCTACATTTAATTTCACTGACTTTCCTTGATGTTCTGAGTGCATTGAAAGTAATCTTCATCTCTGTTACCATGTCTTATTTCTAGCATTTTCATTAATTTCTTATAATTTTCATTTCTCTGCTGAAATGCTATGTTCTTGTGCATGTTGTTAAATTTTTCCCACTGGAACCATATAAATTGTAGTTATTTTAAGTTACTTGTTGGATAAGTTTAATGTCTACATTATCTCTTGAGTCTTGTTCTTTTGGTTGCATTGTTTTTTGACAATGAGTTTGTTTTTTTTGGCTTTTACATGTCTCTTTTTCTCTTTTTAATGAAAGTCTTCACGAATTTGTCTGTCATCCTTGCACAGGGCCATGCTAGTCATCTCTGTATCATTCCAATTTCAGTGTATGTACTGCCAAAGAGAGCACTTTCCTAATGTTCTGTTAATTGCCAGTGAGTGTGTAGAACAGTAAGATTCAGGTAAGTAGTATTTATACCTGAAAATGGTCAGGCATGTTTCTTTTTTTTTTTTAATTCTAACATTTTTGTGTATGTGGGAGAAGGTTGTGTCAAACTTCTCAGGAATGGAGCTGGTTTTATGTTTTGCTGTTGCTATGTTTGCCTTCATTGCACCAATGGCTTCTTTCATCTGTATTATTTTATCTTTAGGGTGAAGATCAGTTTGCTGGATAGGAAACTTTCTTGAAGTTCCTAATCCTACCCTGAGGTTTTAGCCTTCCCTGTGTTCCTGAGTCTCAGAATAGGTCACTCTCCAAGCTATCTTATTTGCCAATAGCAAATTGTTGGTGTTTGATTTTCCTACTGATGAGGCCAGGGGAATTCCCTGTTGTCTTAGTTTAGCCTCATTCTCCAGTAGATCTCACGTCCCTATATCTAAGTATGGTGCTTTCTTAATTCTTTCAGTCTACTACCAGCAAACATTTCTAGTGATCTAGATCCAGGATGGTTTTTTGGCTCCTTCACCAGAGATTGGAAGATTTTTCCTCCCCAGCTTCCAGCCCACTTGTGTCCTAGGGATGAGGTTGTTTGCAATCCACCCCTTCAAATCCCATACCCCTGCTGATTAAATCTTTTGTTCTTAGTGGAAAAAGGACCAACCACAGCATGGTGTCTTTCTCATAACTTGGCTACTACCATTTTCTAAGGCTCATCTTCACTGGACGGTTCTTCTGGTCTCTTGCCCTGACCCCAGTCCTTCTAATGAATACTTCATGAGCACTAGGGAGAAGAGCCTATGAAGGGGTGCAAATTCATGTCATGGTTCCAAAGGATTTTATACTCTTATGTTAGCTCATATCAGCCTTTAGCAATTTGTTTATAAATTTTAGCTGAGTTCATCTTACCCACTTTTACAATGGCCCCATCTTCCTGGTTCTGCCTAGGTGAGTTGGTCTCTTGCCCTTTGTGCTATTATTGTTGAATATTTTGTTTGTCTATATTTTATTAACCCACAGGACTTTATTGCCATTATTGTTTAAAATGCTTAACATTTTCTTATATTACCAATAGATTTAACTTTTCTGAACTGTACCTTTTCTAAATTCCTTCATGTAAAACTGTGCTTCCATTCATTCTTGTTTAGCCTTAAAAATTGTATCCATTTTTTCTCATGCTATAGTTCTGCTTGCAATAAATTACCTTCATTTTTCAAAGAGGTTCTGAGTACTCAGTTTTATAGTTGGCAGTTATATTTTCCTTTAGCACTTTATGTATGCCATTCCATTGCCTTTGGCTTCCAAACATTCTGTTGAAAAGTCAGTCTTATATCCTGTTGCTTCTCTGAAGGCAACATGTCTCTTTTCTCTGTTTTTACAGTTTTCTCTTTTTCATTAGTTTTCAGCTATTTGACTATAATGTTCTTGAGTGTGGTCTCTCTTGTATTTTTCTTGAACTTCTGTAAACTTCTTTTTAAAAATTTTTTATTTTATTTTACTTTAAGTTCTCGGATACATGTGCTGAACATACAGGTCTGTTACATAGCTATACATGGGTCATGGCAGTTTGCTGCACCAATCAACCTGTCATCTAGGTTTTAGGCCCTGCATGCATTATGTATTTGTCCTAATGATTGCCCTCCTGTTGCCTCCCACCCCCTGACAGGCCTTGGTGTGTGATGTGCCCCTTCTGATGTCCTTGTGTTCTGATTGTTCAACTCCCACTTATGAGTAAGAACATATGGTGTTTGCTTTTCTCTTCCTGTGTTAGTTTGCTGAGGATGATGGTTTCCAGCTTCATCCATGTCCCTGCAAAAGACATGGACTCATTCTTTTTTATGGCTGCATAGTATTCCATGGTATGTATGGGCCACGTTTTCTTTATCCTATCAGTGATCTGTATTTGTGTTGGTCCAAATCTTTGCTATTGTGAATAGTGCTGCAGTAAACATATGTGTGCATGTGTCTTTATAGCAGAGTGATTTATAATCCTTTGGGTATATACCCAATAATGGGATTGCTGGGTCAAATGATATTTCTGATTCTAAATCCTGGAGGAATCGCCACACTGTCTTTCACAATGGTTGAACTAATTTACACTCCCACCGACAATGTAAAAGCATTCTTATTTCTCCACATCCTCACCAGCATCTGCTGTTTCCATACTTTTTAATGATTACCATCCTAACGGGAATGAGATGTTATCTCATTGTGGTTTTGATTTGCATTAATGAAGAGCTTTTTAAAAAATATGTTTGTTGGCTGCATAAATGTCTTCTTCTGCAAACTGTCTGCTCATATCCTTTGCCCACTTTTTGATGGGATTTTTTTTTTCTTGTAAACTTGTTTGAGATCCTTGTAGATTCTGGATATTTGACCTTTGTCAGATGCATAGATTGCAATAATTTTGTCCCATTCTCTAGGTTGCCTGTTCACTCTGATGATAGGCTTTTTTGTTTTATTTTGTTTTGTTGCTGTGTAGAAGCTCTTCAGTTTAATTAGATCCCATTTGTCAATTTTGGCTTTTGTTACAATTGCTTTTGGTATTTTAATCATGAAGTTTTTGCCCATGCCTATGTCCTGAATGGTATTGCCTTGATTTTCTTCTAGAATTTTATGGTTTTAGGTTAATGTTTAAGCCTTTAACCCATCTTGAGTTAATTTTTCTATAAGGTTTAAGGAAGGGGTTCAGTTTCTGTTTTCTGCATATGGCTAGCCAATTTTCCTAGCACTATTCATTATATAGGAAATCCTTTTCCCATTGCTTGTTTTTGTCAAGTTTGTTGAAGATCAGATGCTTGTAGATGTGTGGTGTTATTTTTGAGGGTTCTGATCTGTTCCATTGGTCTATATATCTGTTTTTGGTACCAGTGCCATGCTGATTTTTTTACTATAGCCTTTAAGTATAGTTTGAAATCAGGTAATGTGATGCTTCCAGGTTTTTTCGTTTTGCTTAGGATTGTCTTGGCTATATGGGCCTTTTTGGTTCTGTATGAAGTTTAAAGTAGTTTTTTCTAGTTCTGGGAAGAAAGTCAATTGTAGCTTGATGGGAATAGCATTGAATCTATAAAGTACTTTGGGCAATATGACAATTTTCAGGATACTGATTCTTCTTATCCATGAGCATGGAATATTTTTCTATTTGTTTGTGTTCTCTCTTATTTCTAGAACAGTGGTTTGTAGTTCTACTTGAAGAAGTCCTTCATGTTCCTTGTAAGTTGTATTCCTAGGTATTTTATTCTCTTTCTCTCTCTCTTTTTTTTTTTGTTTGAAAGAAAGAAAAGGAGAAAGAAAGAGAAAAAGAAAGAAAGAAAAAAAGAATGAAAGAGAGAAAGAAAGAGGAAGAGAAAGAGGGAGAGAGAACGAGATTCTTGTTTTATTGCCCAGGCTAGAATGCAGTCTAAAAATGGGCATTAAAAACCTCTTTTATGCCAATAATTGTGCTTAACCATGGAGACAGGAAGGAATAGGGGATGAAAATAACAAACAAGCAGCCAACCAATATTTTATTTAAACCTGTGAAATGCTATGCAATTGCTGGGGAGTGATTTACTTCCAATTATGTGGTCACTTTTAAAATAGGTGTAATGTGATACAGAGAAAAATGTATGTTTTGTGGATTTGGGGAGGAGAGTTCTGTAAATATTTGTTAAGTTTACTTGTTCCAGGTCTGAGTTCAAGTCCTGGATATATCCTTGTTGATTTTCTATCTCGTTGATCTATGTAATATCGACAGTGTAGTGTTAAAGTCTCTCACTATTATTGTGTGGGAGTCTAAGTCTCTTTGTAAGTCATTAAGAACTTGCCCTATGTATCTGGGTGCTCCTGTAATGGGTGCATATATATTTAGGATCATTATCTCTTCTTGTTACATTGATCCTTTCACCACCATGTAATGTCCCTCTTTGTTTCTTATGGTCTTTGTTGTTTTAAAGTCTGTTTTATCAGAGATGAAAATTGCAGCTTCTGGTAATGCTAGCTGGCTGTTTTGACCATTAGTTGATGTAGATTCTTCATTATGGTGATGCTCTTTACCTTTTGGTATGTTTTTGGAATGGCTGATACTGGTTATTTCCGTCTATGTGTAGGGCTTTTTTCAGAAGCTCTTGTAAAGCAGGCCTGATGATGATGAAATCTCTGAGTACTTGCTTGTTTGCAAAAACTTTTATTTTTTCTTCACTTATGAAGATTAGTTTGGCTGGATATGAAATTCTAGGTTGAAAGTTCTTTTCTTTAAGGATGTTGAATGTTGGCCCCCACTCTCTTCTGGCCTGCAGGGTCTCCGCTGAGAGATTTGCTGTGAGTCTGATGGGCTTCCCTTTGTGGGTAACTCAACCCTTCTCTCTGGCTTCCCTTAGCATTTTCTTCTTCATTTCAACCCTGGTGAATCTGCCGATTATGTGCCTTGGGGTTGCTCTTCTTGGGGAATATCTTTGTGGTGTTCTCTGTATTTCCTGGACTTGAATATTGGCCTGCCTTGCTAGGTTGGGGTAGTTTTCCTGGATAATATCCTGAAGAGTATTTTCCAGCTTGGATTCATTCTCTTTGTCACATTCAGAAACACCTATCAAACGTAGATTAGGTCTTTTCACATAGTCCCATTTTTCTTGGAGACTTTGTTCATTCCTTTTTATCCTTTTTTCTCTAACCTTGCCTTCTTCTTTTATTTCAGTGAGTTGATCTTCAACCTCTGATATCCTTTCTTCTGCTTGGTCAATTCGGCTGTTGAAACTTGTGCATGCTTCGTGAAGTTCTCGTGTTGTGTTTTTCAGCTCCATCAATTCACTTATATTCCTCTCTAATTTGTCCGTTCTCATTAGCATTTCATTAAATCTTCTTTCAAGGTTCTTAGTTTCTTTGCATTGGGTTAGAACATGTTCTTTTAGCTCACAGAAGTTTCTTATTGTCCACCTTCTGAAGCCTGATTCTGACAGATCATCACACTCATTATTCATCAGGTCTTGTTCCCTTGCTAATGAGGCGGTACAATCCCCTGTAGGAGGAGAGACATTCTGATTTCGGGTGTTCTCAGCCTTTTTGCACTGGTTTCTTCCCATTTTTGTGGATTTATCCTCCTGTCATCTTTATAATTGCCGACTTTCAGATTGGGTCTCTGAGTGGACATCTGGCTTGTTGGTGATGAAGTTTTTTCTGTTTCTTAGTTTTCCTTCAGTGGACACCCCTTCCCCACAGAGCTAGGTCTTCCTGGGTTTGGCTGTGCTTGCTGTGAAACTCTCAGTCCTCAGTGCTTTCAATTGCTGTTCTTCTTGTGGGAATGGGACCAGCCGAGCCCGACCAAAAGGGCACCCAGTCCCATACACTCCGCACTGAGAAGTGCCGGCAAAACAGCAGCGCCAGCCAAAAGAGTTGCACTGGCAACCCGTGTGGCTCCTCTGCCAGGACTCTCCCAGTTTGTGGGCAACAAAAATTCATCTGAAATTGCAGCGTCCACTTACTCTCTGTGCTTTCACTGGGAGCTAAAATCCTGAGCTGCTGCTAAGTGGCCATCTTGTATCTCTCTCTCGGTATTTTGTTCTCTTAGTAGCAATTGTGAATGGGAGTTCACTCATGATTTGCCTCTCTGCTTGTCTGTTATTGGTTTATAGGAATATTTGTGGTTTTTGGACATGGATTTTGTATCCTGAGACTTTGCTGAGTTGTTTATCAGCTTAAAGAGTTTAGCAGCTGAGACAGTTGGGTTTTTATATGTTCAATCATGTTGTCTGCAAACAGAGACAATTAGACTTTCTCTCTTCCTAATTGAATACCCCTTTATTTCTTTCTCTTGCCTGATTGCTCTGGCCAGAAATTCCAAAACTTTGTTGAATAGGAATGGTGAGAGAGGGCATCCTTGTCTTGTGCCAGTTTTCAAAGGGAATGATTTCAGCTTTTGCCCATTCTGTATGATATTAACTATGAGTAGGTTATAAATACTTCTTATTATTTTGAGATACGTTCCATCAATACCTAGTTTATTGAGAGTTTTTAGCATGAAGGGTGTTGAATTTTATCAAAGGCGTTTCTGCATTTATTGAGATAATTGTGTTTTTTTGTCATTGGTTCTGTTTATATGATGGATTGAATTTATTAGTTTGTATATGTTGAACCAGGCTTGCATTCCAGAGATGAAGCTGACTTGAGCATGGTGAATAAGCTTTTTGATGTGCTGCTGGAATTGGTTTGCCAGTATTTTATTGAGGATTTTTGCATTGATGTTTATTAGGGATATTGCTTGAAATTTTCTTTTTTTGTTGTGCTTCTGCCAGGTTTTGGAATCAAGATGTTGCTGGCCTCATAGAATGAGTTAGGGAGGATGCCCTCTTTTTTATCGTTTGGAATCATTTCAGAAGGAATTGTACCAGCTCCTCTTTGTACCTCTGGTAGAATTTCACTGTGAATCTATCTGGTCTTGGGCTTTTTTTGATTGGTAGGCTATTAATTACTGCCTCAATTTTAGAGCTTGTTATTGCTCTATTCAGGCATTTGACTTCTTCCTGGTTTAGTCTAGAGAGAGTGTATGTGTCCAGGAATTTATCAATTTCTTTTAGACTTTCTAGTTTTTTTGTGTAGAGGTGTTTGTAGTATTCTCTGATGTTAGTTTGTATTTCTGTGGGATCAGTGGTGATATTTCCTTTGTTATTTTTTATTATGTGTATTTGGGTTCTTCTCTCTTTTCTTTTTTATTAATCTGGCTAACAGTCTATCTACTTTATTAATCTTTTCAAAAAACCAGCTGCTGGATTCATGGATTTTTTTGAAGGATATTTTGTGTCTCTATCTCCTTCAGTTCTGCTCTGATATTAGTTATTTCTTGTCTCCTGCTAGCTTTTGAATTTGTTTGCTCTTGTTTCTCTAATTCTTTTTTTTTGTAATTATCAAAGTCATGTTTAATTAAGTCACTTCCATTTTGTAATGCATAAAATAATCATACACTATATAAACAGGCAGAAATGAGCTAATCTGGATTTATAGAACATAGTTTTTTGGGTGAGAAAAACATTCTTTTATCACTTCACCTTTACTACTTGGAGGAAACAGACTTATGATGGTTCTAACTTTTTTTTCCATTTTAGAATTATTTATTCAGTGGAAGCCATACTTCAAGTACCCACACAACCATTCTGTTTTTCTCATTCAGTGTAATCTTCAAAAATTACATGAGATATTCAACACTATTATAAATAGGCTTTGTATTAGACAATTTTGCCCAACTGTAGGCTAATGTAGTGTTCAGAGCACTTTTAGGGTAGGCATAGCTATGATGTTGAACTTTTGGTATTTTCAACTCACAGTGGGCTTATCTGGACGTAAACCCATTGTAAGTTGAGAAGCATCTGTATATCCAACATTGGTTATGTATACATTGGTTATGTATACTTTCTTTAAATGTTCACTTTAAAAATAAAACTTTCTTCACATCAACCCTGTGATGTAGGTCTTTAATATTTTTTTCTTTAGAAAAAGAGAAAGAAAAAAAGAAACAGCAAAAGAAAGAAAAAAAAAGAATGAAAGAGAGAAAGAAAGAGGATGAGAAAGAGGGAGAGAGATTGGGATTCTTGTTTTATTGCCCAGGCTAGAATGCAGTCTAAAAATGGGTATTAAAAACCTCTTTTATGCCAATAATTGTGCTTAACAATGAAGACAGGAAGGAATAGGGGATGAAAATAACAAATAAGCAGCCAACCAATATTTTATTTAAACCTGTGAAATGCTATGCAATTGCTGGGGAGTGATTTACTTCCAATTATGTGGTCACTTTTAAAATAGGTATAATGTGATACTGAGAAAAATGTATGTTTTGTGGATTTGGGGTGGAGAGTTCTGTAAATATTTGTTAAGTCTAGTTGTTCCAGGTCTGAGTTCAAGTCC
>PVKP010054656.1:0-11392 GCA_004027715.1 Plecturocebus donacophilus
TAACTAAAGGCGCACACGCATCCTACAGGCACTCACCTAGATAGACATTTGTCAGCTTCACTGAAAACTCCATGCGCGCCATGGCCCCTAGCTCACCGCCACAGCTCTGATGGCTGGTACAGAGGTTTGCTCGACAGAGTACCGGGAACAGTCTAGGAAGAGGCTGAGGCAGGAGTGTGGCCGGTGAGTGTGAGGAGTGGCCCAGCGTCCCATGTGGCTGGAAATCAGACACGGGGGTGCGGCGGGGGAAGGGGTGGAGAGGAGGAGAAAAACAGGAATGAGGATGGGAAGCGTGTGGTTGGCCGTGGCCTTGCGTGTCATGCTAGGTAATGGGTTATTTAGGGCGGAGCAGCTCCTTGAAGTTCATCTTCCTCCTGCTCTCCTCTTCCTCCTCTCCTTCCCTCCTGGCACTCCTCTGCTCGCCCCCATGTGTCATGATGGCAGGTGGAATGTCAGATATTGACAGAGGGGACAAACGCAGGGCAGGAAGGAAGGGGTGCCATGGAAAACACATGGCTCCGTGGCCGTATAGCCAGATAGACAGGTCTTGTTTGAAATCCTGGCTCTATCTCAGCTGGAAGACCTGGCCCAGTCACCGATTTTCTGTGTGTCTCAGTGTTCCTAGGGCCAGGGAGAAGACCAGATGGTTGTGTGTTTTTGTTTTTTTTGAGGTGGAGTTTTGTTCTTGTTGCCCAGGCTGGAGTGCAGTGGCGCAATCTCAACTCACTGCAACCTCTGCCTCCCAGGTTCAAGGATTCTCCAGCCTCAGCCTCCCAAGTAGCTGGGATTGCAAGCATGCACCATCATGCGTGGCTAATTTTTTGTATTTTTAGTAGAGGAGAGGTTTCACCACGTAGGCCAGGTTGGTCTCAAACTCCTAACGGTATGTGATCCACCCACCTCAGCCTCCTAAAGTGCTGAAATTGCAGGCATGGGCCACCATGCCCAGCGACCAGATGGTTGGGTTTTTGTGTGTGTGTGTGTGTGTGGTTTTTTTTTTGAGATGGAGTCTCTCTCTATCACCAGGCTGGAGTGCAGTGGTGTGATCTGGGCTCACTGCAACCTCTGCCTCCTGGGTTCAAGCAACTCTCCTGCCTCAGTCTTCTGAGTAGCTGGAACTACAGACACCCACCACCATACCTGGCTCATTTTTGTATTTTTAGTAGAGACAGGGTTTCACCATGTTGTTCAGGATGATCTTGACCTCCTGACCTCACGATCCACCTGCCTCGGCCTCCCAAAGTGCTGGGATTAAAGGCATGAGCCACCGCACCCGGCCCTGTATTTTTTAGAGATGAGGGTCTCATTATGTTGCCCAGGCTGGTCTTGAACTCCTGACCTCATGATCCACCCGCCTCAGCCTCCCAAAGTGCTGGGATTACAGTGTGAGCCACTGCGCCGGCATAGTTAGGTTTTTCTAAGCACGAAGACACGTGCACAGTTGCACACGCATCTCTGTATGTAAGTGTATGTGCGTTGTGACCATAATGGACACGACTGTTTTAAGGGCGAAGGGAAAGCTTCCCCTTCACCCTTGAATGTTTGCTGAAAAATCACCTCCCAAAAAGTCAGATTAATACAGAAAAAGCATACAAATTTCTTATTCCAGTGCACATGGGGAGAGTCAGCGTGATTGCCCCATATCCTGGTGGGGTATAGAAGCTTACATACCCTACTTCTTAGCGAAAGGGAGATGGGGAAGCATGAATGGCTTTAAGGAATAGTAAGTGATTTTTAGGGGAGTTCGATGGGCTGAACATCGACCAAGTCTGTTGAGCCTGCAGAGCGGACAATCATTGGTGACAGAAGTCTATCCAGGTTCGTTGACAGACTTTGTCTTCCTTCCTGTGATGTGGGTTTAGTTACTGAAGACTCAGAGAAGGGAGCAGAGGTCTTTGTTTCCTTCCTTGGTAGGTCCGGACTCTAGGCAGATGAGGGAGCTGCAGCCTGTGCTTTGCGGGAGGTGGAAGATTGAGAGGCAGGAGCCGGGTGGGCAAATTGTTCTCCTTGGTGGGTCTGGCTGGTCTTTCTTTTTTTGAGACAGAGTCTCAAACTGTCGCCCAGCCTGGGGTGCAATGACACAATCTTGGCTCACTGCGACCTCCGCCTCGTTGGTTCAAGCAATTCTCCTGCCTCAGCTTCCTGAGTAGCTAGGATTACAGGTGCGTGCCACCAGGCCTGGCTAATTCTTTTTGTATTTTTAGTAGAGACGGGGTTTCACTATGTTGGCCAGGCTGGTCTTGAAATCCTGACCTGGTGATTCACCCGCCTCCACCTCCCAAAGTGCTGGGACCACAGGCGTGAGCCACCGCCCCCGGCCAGGTCTTTAAGCAGGCAGGAGAAAAGCCTCTTCTAGCATCTATTGATCTCTAATGGCCTTTAATTCGAAACACTCATTACGCCAGGAAGCCATATTTGGGGAGAAAGTTCCCTGCCCGCCTTTTCGGTGTCTATATAATGCTGAAACTCATGTACAGATGAGTAAACATGAATAGCTGCATACACCCACAACCATGTGTATGTCCGCGTGTATGTGAGCATTTACGTGTGTGCATGTCTTTGTGGATGTTGGTATGTGCAGCTTGCGTGTGCCGATGTCTATTCATCTGTACGTGGTTTTCAGTGCACATCTGTGTGCGGGCGGACATTTCTGTGAATGTTTATAAGCGCATGGAACGGGCATCTCTGTGGCTGTGAGGGTTGCACGGGTGTGTATGTAATGGCTGTATGTACATCTGTCCATTTGATGTGTATTTCCATGCATGAGTGCCAGGCACAATCTCTGTGCACACCTTTGTGGTTTCTTTGTGTGTGCATGTGTGTAATTCCCCTTCACACATGTGTGCCCATGTGGGTATCTTACCCCGGGGCACAAGAACATTTCTGTGGGTGCTTGTGCCTCTGTGCATATTCTGCGAGGTGCCCTGGGTGTGTACAAGGGCACATTCATTAGGGATCATGGCATACTGGCTGCCACACTGCCTGCCACATTGCCTGCGTGGGGAGGAGTGTGCTTTTCCGGGTTTGCTGGAGGACAGAGAGATTGGGGCGGGGCTTGGCGGCTGGTTGCCTGGTAGGGGGTGATGAGGAGGGAGGCAGAAGCCATCCAGTGCCACCCAGCTGCCCCTCACCCCGGCCTTCCCATCACCCAACTGGGGTTCAGGAAGATGGCCTCCTTCAGCTCCGCGGAGGCCTCCAGGGCTGGAAGGGGCAGGAGCCTGCCGCAGCCTCTGAGCTTCCAGAGCCTCGCTGCACTGCTGTGTCCACCGTGTGTTCCCCTCACACCTGCGCCCGTGCTCCTCTGCTGACAGTGCCATGCTCCAGTGGCCAGGCTGTGGATCTGGCTTCTATCGAGTTTTTGTCCATCTTACAGCCCTGGCTTCAAGGTGCAGGCTGGGCCTGGGCCAGGGCTGCCCTCTTCCGCAACTGGAGCTGCCCAGGCAAGCCAGACACACAAGCGCATTAGTCACTGAACACTTTGGGAGGCCAAGGCGGGTGGATCACCTGAGATCAGGAGTCTGAGACCAGCCTGGCCAGCATGGTGAAACCCCGTCTCTACTAAAAATACAAAAACTAGCCAGGTGTGGTGGCAGGTGCCTGTAATCCCAGCTACTTGGGAGGCTGAGGCAGGAGAATCTCTTGAATCCGGGAGGTGGAGGTTGCAGTGAGCCGAGATCGCGCCATTGCCCTCCAGCCTGGGTGACAGAGCAAAACTTCATCTCAAAACAAAAACGAACAAAAAAACCTCCCATTTACAAATCCGATCTTGTGAGACTGATTCACTGCCACGAGAACAGTATAGGGGAAGCCACTCCCATGATTCAATTCTCTCCACCTGGCCCTGCCCTTAGCATGTGGAGATTATTACAGTTCAAGGTGAGATCTGGGTGAGGACGTGGCCAAGTCATAACAGTACCTCATCCAAAGTCTCCCAGCCAGAAGCAGGGACATCACACTGGCCCCCTCCTTCTCCCTCACGTTCCGCATTCAGTCTGTCGCCAAGAGATTGTACTTGGGGTGCTTCAAATTTCTTGGATTTAACTTTCCTTGAGCTTGGAAAAATTTCAGCCAAACTCCAAAATTCCCAAAATTTTCTGTTCTCCTTCCTGATTGCTTTAATGAAACTCCAGTTATCCATCTATTAGGCTGCTTGGAGTCATCTTGTAGCTCACTGGTGCTCTTTCTTTGGTTTATTTTTCTCTGTTTCATTGTAGATACTTTTTACAGCTGTGCTTTCAAGTTCACAAATCTTTTCTTTTGCCTTGTGTAATCTTCCATTAATCCCACTCAGTGTATTTTTCATCCCAGACCTTGTCATTTTTCAAGTCTAAAAGCTCAATTTGGATCTTTTAAATAAATCCCATGTTTCTATTTAACTTTTTGAGAATACGGAATGCTGTTACAGTAACTTTTTTGGTGGGTGGGTGAGGGGGCATGGAGTCTCATTCTGTTGCCCAGGCTGGAGTGCTGTGGTGCCATCTCGGCTCACTGCAATCTCCTCCTCTGAGGTTCAAGTGATTCTCCTCTCTCAGCCTCCCCAGTATCTGAGATTACAGGTGCCCATCACCATGCCTGGCTAATTTTTGTATTTTTGGTAGAGATGGGGTTTCACTATGCTGGTCAGGCTGGTCTTGAACTCCTGACCTCAAGTGATCCAACCTCCTTGGCCTCCCAAAATGCTGGGATTACAGGTGTGATTACCACTGCATGTAGCCTAGAGTCCTTTTCTGCTAGTTCTAAATCTGTGACTGTTCTGGGTCAGTTTCAATGGATTGATTCTTCTCTTTGTTATGGATTACATTTTCCTGTTATGTTGCATGCCTGGTCACTTTTTATGGGATGTCAGACCTTGTAAATTTTGGATATTTTTGCATTCTTACAAATCTTCTTGAGCTTTATTCTAGGGAGGAGTTAAGTTACTTGGGGACCAATTGATCCTTTTGGGTCTGTTTTTTGTTTTGAGACAGGCTCTCGCTGTTGCCCAGGCTGGAGTGCAGTGGTGTGATCATAGCTCACCGCAGCCTCAAACTCCCGGGCTCAAGCCATGCTCCCCACTCAGCCTCCCAAGTAGCTGGCACTATAGGCATGTGCCACCATGCCCAGCTAAGTTTTTTGTTTTGTTTTGTTTTTTTGAGACGGAGTCTCGCTCTGTCACCAGGCTGGAGTGCAGTGGCACAATCTCGGCTCACTGCAGCCTCTGCCTCCCGGGTTCAAGGGATTCTTCTGCCTCAGCCTTCTTGTGTAACTGGGACTACAGGCATGCGCCATGACACCCAGCTAACTTTTTGTATTTGAAGAAGAGACGAAGAGACAATGTTTCACCATGTTGGCCAGGCTGGTGTCGAACTCCTGACCCCAGCAGATCTGCCTGCCTCGGCCTTCCAAAGTGCTGGGATTACAGGAGTGAGCCACCGCACCTGGCCTGTTCTCTCAAATTTTTTTCAGATGGTTCCTTCTCCAGCCTCTTGAAAACCACTATTTCATGTATTTTTTTCTGCATTTTTTGGTTGTTTCAAGGGGGATAGTAAATGTGGCCTATTGTTACTCCATATTGGCCAAAAGTGAAAGTCAGTCACTGGCCAGGGGCTGTGGCTTACGCCTGTAATCCCAGCACTTTGGGAGGCTGAGGAGGGCGGATCACCTGAGGTCAAGAGGAGTTCGAGACCAGCCTGACCAACATGGAGAAACCCCATCTCTACTAAAAATACAAAATTAGCCGGGCTTGGTGGCATATGCCTGCAATCCCAGCTACTCAGGAGGCCGAGGCAGGAGAATCGTTTGAACTAGGGAGGCAGAGCTTGCAGTGAGCCGAGATCACGCCACTGCACTCCAGCCTGGGCAACAAGAGTGAAACTCCATCTCAAAAAAGCTGGAATATGTCAACTTTTCTCCCACCTCCTGCCACTGACCCAGACCCCATTCCCTCTTGCCCAGATGATTCCTATGGCCACCCAGGATATGGCTCTGCTCCGTTCAAACCATTTTCTATGCAGCGGCAGCAGCCAGAGTATATTAGGTTGGTGCAAAAGTAATTGTGGTTTTTGAAATTAAAAGTAATTACAGGCCGGATGTAGTGGTTCATGCCTGTAATTCCCACACTTTGGGAGGCTGAAAAGGGGGGATCACTTGAGGTCAGGAGTTAGAGCCAGGCATGGTGGCTCATGCCTGTAATCTCAGCACTTTGGGAGGCCGAGGTCAAGAGTTCAAGACCAGCCTGACCAACATGGTGAAACCTCGTCTCTACTAAAAATACAAAAATTAGCTGGGCGTGGTGGTGCATGCCTGTAACCCCAGCTACTGGGGAGGCTGAGGCAGGAGAATCGCATGAACCCAGGAGGCAGAGGTTAGTGAGCCGAGATCGCGCCACTGCACTCCAGCCCAGGCGACAGAGTGATTCTGCCTCAAAAATAAACAAACAAATAAATAAATATAACCACAAAAACCGCAGTTACTTAATAGATCTGACCAAGACTCTCCCCAGGTTCAAACCCCAGCTTCAAACCTTTTGCTCCTTATAGTTTTCTTTAAAACTCTTTTCTGTGGCTCATTGGGTCTCACTAGAGCCAAGGAAACCGAACTGCTAGGAATTTTCCCAGTGGAACATTCTTTCTGCAAGGACTTTGCTGCTGCAGCTGCTCCTCCAGGAGCTCCTGCCTCCCTCTTCTCTTCCCCGCCTGGAAGCCTCAGCATGACAGAGGCCTGCTGCAGCTGCCCTCTCACCTCGCAGGTAGAGGAAGGGGCCTCGGTCCTCTGCAGGCCTGCCCTGAGTGCTCCGGATGGTTGTCACTTGGATTGGACCTCCCCAAGGGCAAGACCCTGCCTGGTTCACCCTGGCTGCTCATGCAGAGGTCTGCCTGACATAGCTGTTGAATGAATGAATGAATGAATGAATGAATGAATGAATGAATCGAATAGAATAATGGATAAAGTCCAACAGGGAGGAGTAGCCTAAAGGGGATCGAGGCCAGGACTGTGGGCCAACAGACCCTACCTTCCTCTGAGTCCCCCAGCTTGCTGTGGGCTTCTGGTTGGTTACGGCTCTGAAGGTCTGTTTTGTGCATGACAAAGTAGTCTCCAGGGCATCTGGCTCCAGCTGCCACACACTCCCCCATTTCCACAGCCACATGGAGGGAATCACAGTCAGGCTGAGCCCATCCTCCTCGGGTGACTGATGGAGAAACTGAAACTCAGGGGTGGGGTGGCTGTGGGTGGGGGAAGAGCTAGACCCAGGGTCGCTGAGCGCTGGAGGCCCACAGGCAAGGAGTGTGTCGAGGAAGGAGTCCCCCACGCCCCGTGTGCTGGCAGGGTGGCCTCTTGGGCTGGCCAGGGCCCTCGGGGCTTGGGGCAGCACTTCTCCTGCCCAGCCCTTCCCCAGGATTCAGAGTCCACCAATAGGGAGGAAGAAGAGAAGCGCTGCTCTGAATGGGTCACCTATCCAACTGGGGGAGAAAATGGCAGCAGGGAGCTCAAGGTCAGCCCCAGGTCAGACTCTGTCCAGCTTAATTATTCATTAACCAGGCGAGTCCCGGCACTGAGTTAATGACCAGCACCAGGCTGGGGCCAGCTCCTCCTGGAGGGTGGGTATGACCTGCAAGGGCAGGGTAGACTGCACCTGAGTAGTCGGTAGAGCAACTCTTCCTCCCTCCCTCTGTCCCTCCCTCCTTCCTTCCTTCCTTCCTTCCCTCCTTCCCTTCTCACCCTGTGCCTGGCAATTAGCAGGGCAGATGGGCAGGGGACAGGGGTGGGGCAACGGGGACAAGGACAGCTTGAAGTGGTCCGTGTGTGGCAGGGATGGCACAGGGGTCTGAGGGAGGCCAGAGGAGACCCCTGGGCAGCGTGGGTGACATCAGCACAGCTGGTGGAGGGGAGATGTCCTGCGGAGCCCCGAAGGGCCGGAGCAGCTGGCCCACATGGCCCTGGTTTGGTGCCATCAGGGTCCTCGGCAGGCTCCCAGCCCACTCCAGGCCGGCTCACCTTGGGCGGCACCCTGGCTCCTCCGGGCTGTTACCATCAAGACAAATTCTATCCTTGCTTCCCTTTCCCCGAGGCTCCCTGCGGACTGCCTCCAATAACCTGGCCACCAGGCCACCCCATTTGCCACACCTGGCTGTCCTGCAGGGTTTGTGGCCTGGTGGCTGAGGACTGGTCCCTGGAGAGGACAGTCCCCAGGGGACGGTCCCAGAGGGGTTCAGGGACAGGGAGGCTCCAAGGAACGGCTGGTGGTCCTGTCCTGGCACTTAGATGGGACAGCCTGGGCTTGGGGGCCCTGAGGTGCACACAGGCATGGTGGGGTGTAAGGGGAGAGTGAGGCGGCTTGGATGGGGATGAGTTTTCAGGGTGAGCAGGGTAGGAAGGAGACAGGGAAAAAGCTAGACTCAGTCCCAGAGGACAGGTGCTGAGGCCGGGACCACTATGGTGGGGCTGTGGGGACAGGATACCTCTTGGGAAGGTGGTGTGACCCCTGACAGCCAGGTCCCCAGCCTGGGGGGCCAATCTGGATCCTGACCAGGTGGGCCCCGAATTGAGGCCCCCACTCAGGTCAGAACCCTCGAGAAACCAAAGGGAGAGGGGAGCGGGAGGGGCTTCGGGCTTCGGGGCCCGGAGGATGGGTGGTGGGGCTGAGGCTGGAAGGCCTGACCCCAGCCCGGCTGGGGTTGCCCCGGCAGGGGCGGAAGCTGCCACCGCAGCCCTGGGCCAGCCCCACCTCTCCCAACAAAAGCCCGGCGAGGAGAGGGCGTGTTTGTTCAGGCTGCGGGCGGGTGGGGGGCAGGAAGCGGAGTTTCAAAGCCGCTTCACCCTTTGTTACCCCCTCTCCAGCTCCACCTCCTGCCCCAGACTGCATTCCAGAACCGGAGGGGGTCCTGCCCTGGGAGAAATCCCCTTAGCCAGAGGCTCGGGTTACAGCCCAGCTGCCGGCGAGGCCCGGGCCTTCCCAGCCTGACACCGACGGCCGCCCGGACTTTCCCGACTTCTGGCCCCATCCCGGCCCACCCTCTCCCCACCCCGGGACCTCCTCCCGGACCCTGGGCCTTCGGAAGGAGGAGGAAGGAGCTGGGAGGAGAGAAAGGGAAGGCCCCAGCGCCATCCTCTGTAGCTGATGGGGGGTGGGGTTGGGGTTGTTTTTCTGGAAAGGAGCAGGGACTGTTGTTTTCTGCCCCGAATCTGACCTCAGACCAAAGCTTGCCAGGAGATGCCTGTTTTGAAGGAGGTGGGCTACGGGGAGGGGGATTCTTTCTCTCCCCGTAGGCCACAGAGTATCTTCTCTTATTTTTAGTACTTTTTCTTTTTAGTACTTTCTTGACGTCTATTTTACATTTGGTAAAATGCCCCAATCTTCAGCATATAGCCCACAGTTTCTTACATTTTTGTTGGCAAGACAAGCGATGGTTCCCTCGTGCCCCTCCCAGTCACACACGCCCCAGAGGGACCCGCCAGCCTGACCTCCATCACCACTGGCACTTTCGCCGTTTCACCCAATGGGAATCAGAGCACATGCTCTGCCACGCTTGGCTTCTTCCGCCCAGCGTACTATTTGGAACCCGCCCCTGTCCACGCGTGTCTCCGAAGCCTCCCCTGCCATTGCTTAGCAGTGTTTCCCTGTCTGCTCATCCTCTGCTGGTGGCCAGGCTCCTTGCTGCGGGTCCTGGGCTCTGATGCGTGAAGCTGCTGTGTACCTGTCTTTGGGGAGAGGCAGGGACCAATGTGACTTTCTATTCCCCGATGCCCATCAGGAGCAGGTATTGATGCACGGCCCTGGCCCGGGCTGTTCCCTCAGCCAGGAGCCACTCTGCCCAGTCCTGTGAGTGACTGGCTCCTTCTCAGCATTCAGGTCTCAGCCTAAACGTCACCTCCTCAGAGATGCCCTCCCTAACCACCTGGTCTCACGGCATCTCCCACCCCTTCACCCCAGCTCTTGTTCTTTGGTTCTGTTGTCACAGTGTTACAGGAACGAGGTCCCTATCCAGACCCCAAGAGAGGGTTCTTGGATCTCGGGCAAGAAAGAATTCAGGGCAAGTCTATAGAGGAAAGTGAAATCAAGTTTATGAGGAAAGTAAAGGAATAAAAGAACAGCCTGCCTGGCAGCAGCTCATGCCTCTCATCCGAGCAGTTTGGGAGGCCGGGGCGGGTGGATCACCTGAGGTCAGGAGTTTGAGACCAGACTGGTAAAACCTCGTCTCCACTAAAAATACAAAAACGTTAGCTTGCTGTGGTGGCTGATGCCTGTAGTCCCAGGTATTTGGGAGACTGAGGCAGCAGAATCACTTGAACCTGGGAGGCAGAGGTTGCAGTGAGCCGAGATCACACCACTGCACTCCAGCCTGGGCAACATAGCAAGACTCGTCAAAAAAAAATTAAAAAGAAGGGGCTGGGTGCAGGGGCTCACACCTGTAATCCCAGCACTTTGGGAAGCCAAGGCAGGTGGGTCATCTGAGGTCAGGAGTTCAAGACCAGCCTGGTCAACATGGTGAAACCCTGTTTCTACTAAAAATATAAAAACTAGCCAGTCATGGTGGCCCACACCTGTAATGCCAGCTACCCAGGAGGTTGAGGCTGGAGAATTGCTTGAGCCCAGAAGGCAGAGGTTGCAGTGAGCTGACATTGTGCCACTGCACTCCAGCCTGTTCCACAGAGCAAGACCTCGTCTCAAAAAGATAACTGAAATAAAAAACCCAAAAAACAAACAAACGAAAGATTGAGTGGAGGATAAGGACAGGGCCAGCCTTGCTTTCACTCCTGGCTCAACCTGAGCGGCTCAGCCTCCATCCATTTTAGGCATAGAGGTGTACCGGAAAAGACATCCAAAGAAGCAGATTTGGGAACCACTGCTGTGGGGAATGGGAAGCCACAGAGGGTTTCAGGAGGGGAGTAATACGGAGGGGGCCAGCAGTGGCAATCTTGCTGCTCTGGCAGAAAGGTGGTTTCGCCATCAGCCTGTTATGGGCTTGGAAGCTGGAGCGCTTATTTGCAAGACTGCTATACGCCTGGGCACGGAACAGGGAAAGACAAGGGCCAGGGAGCTGGGCAGGTTCAGTAAGAGTAAGTAACTGCAGGGAGCAGCAGGCCTGGCTCTCACCTGGGCCATGGGCCCCAGCAAAAGGCATTCATGCTAAAAGCAAACACGTGCACCGGGCGGGCACGGTGGCTCGCGCTTGTAATCCCAGCACTTTGGGAGGACAAAGCAGGTAGATCACCTGAGGTCAGGAGTTCGAGACCAGTCTGGCCAACATGGCGAAACCCTGCCTCTACTAAAAACACAAAAAGTAGCCTGGCACGGTGGCGGGTGCCTGTAATCCCAGCTACTCAGGAACCTGAGGCAGGAGAATCGCTTGAACCTGGGAGGTGGAGGTTGCAGTGAGCTGAGACTGTGCCATTGCACTCCAGCCTGGGGAAT
>PVKP010054657.1:0-11384 GCA_004027715.1 Plecturocebus donacophilus
CCCCTGCTCATTCATTCCTTCCTTCTCCCCCTGCTCATTCCTTCCTTCCTTCTCCCCCTGCTCATTCCTTCCTTCCGTCACTCGTGATTCCACATTTGCTGAACTCTGGTCTGAGGTGCTGACAGGAAGGGTGGTTCTGCTCTGAGAGCCTTTGAATCCTTTCCTGCCCACCAGCTTGTGCCTGGGGGAAACCAAGGCCCTGAGTGTTGGTTTTACCTTGTGTGCCCAGACAGAAGGCTCTAAGGCAGGTGAGCTGGCTGCCCGGGAGCAGAGGCACCTCTTCAGCTGCTGGTGGCTCTGGCTGTGTTGCCATCGTGGGGAGAGGAGGCAGTGCCAGGGGCTGGCAGCGCAGTGAGGGGCCGCTGTGCTCCCAGGAGGGTGGCTGCATGGGCGACCTGTTCTCAGGGCCAAGTGTGGGCTGGTCTGGCCGGTGCCCTCTGATCACTGCCTGTCCCTGGAGTACAGCAAGTGGCTAGCGGCCTTCTCCTCTTCTGCCCTGCCCCCGCCCTGGAAGAAGGGGTCTCAGATTTGCGGTGAGCGTCGGGCTTCCTGGGGGTGGCTCACAGCTCTTCCACCTGGGACCCCTGGAAGGCAGAGCAGGCAGTTTAGCGGAGCAGCAGAGATGAGAGTGGCTTCCCATGGACGAACGAGGCCAGGCCTGGCAGGGAGGCAGCCTGGGACCTGCTGCGGGTGTGGTTCTCATCCCCGCGGGGAGGGAGACCAGCAGCGAGGCAGGGACCCAGCGTGGTGAGGGCAGGGGCGAGTCGAGGTGTGTGGGCACAGCGGGGGCCTTGTGTCCAGCCATGGGGCCGTGACGGTGCAGAGGGCAAGCGGCCCCAGGCGGCCCTGGAAGGCAGGCGGGATGGCTGGGCACAGAGCGTGGGTCTCTTTGGCAGGGAGGGTGAGGAACTCTGGGGGAGGGGAGGAGGCTGGGACCCAGGTGGTGGCAGGGGTGCTGAGGGGGAGGGGCCGGGGCTGGGGAGAGCGGGTGGTGGAAGGGCAGGAGCAGACAGGAGGGCAGAGGGAGTGGGGAGGAACAGGGAGGGCAGAGGGCGCCCGGTCCTTGGTGAAGCCAGGTTTCTGCGGAGCCCCCAGGGGTTGGGGGATGAGACCAGGGGTGCCAGCCCGTGGGGACCCCTCAGCCCCCTGCCACCCCCAGCTGCCTTGGCCTCCTGCTCTGTCCCAGGGGATGACCGCAGCCTGTCCAGCTCTTCCTCGGAGGCCAGCCACTCAGACATCAGTGCCAGCAGCCGGCTCACCTCATGGCCAGAGCAGTCCCCGTCATCGGCCAGCACTTCGCAGGAGGGGCCTAGGCCAGCAGCTGCCCAGGGCCCCGGGGAAGCCATGCTGGGCACCTCCAGGCCACCCCCCAAGCTGCTGCGGCCGCGGCAGCTACAGGAGGTCGGCCGCCAGAGCTCCTCGGACAGCGGCATTGCCACGGGCAGCCACTCCTCCTACTCCGGCAGCCTGTCTTCCTACGCGGGCAGCAGCCTGGACGTGTGGCGGGCCGCGGACGAACTGGGCTCGCTGCTCAGCCTGCCAGCGGCCGGGGCCCCAGAGCCCAGCCTGTGCACCTGCCCACCCGGGGCCATCGAGTACCAGGTGCCCACCTCCCTGCGGCCCCACTACGACACACCACGCAGCCTGCGCCTGGCTCCCAGGGACCACAGCCCTGCCTCGCAGGGCAGCCCCGGCGACGGTGCGGCCAGGGACTCGGGCGGCCAGACGTCTGCCGGGTGTCCCTCTGGCTGGCTGGGCATGAGACGGCGGGGCCTGGCGACGGAGGCCCCCCAGGGCAGCGAGGCCACACTGCCTGGCCCGGCCCCCGGCGAGCCCTGGGAAGCAGGTGGCCCCAACGTGGGGCCAGCCCCGGCTTTCTTTTCGGCATGTCCAGTCTGTGGAGGACTCAAGGTAAACCCCCCTCCCTGAGAGCCGCAGATCTGGTCCGCGGCTGCAAAGGGGCTGAATTTGCCCCCAGACGGGAGAGGAGGTGGCGCGGGCCTCCTTGCCCAGGACAGGCGCTCTACATTCTGTGGGAGGGACTGGGGTCTCCCAGAGAGGGGACTGGAGGCAGCACCCTATGGCTGCCCGTGGAGGAAGGGGCTGACTTGGGGAGGTGAGTTCTGGAAGGCAGAGGCTCTGAGTGAGTCGGGCAGTTTGGGTCGGCAGAGCGCCCAGGCCCAAGTGCTTCCCTCTGTGTCTCCCAGTCCTGAGGGTCAGGCTCTGGGGGCTCTGGCAGGTGCCGCGTCTCTGCCGGCTTGTGCCTCACACTGGGGCACCAAGGGCTGGAGGCCCCGCTGCTGGCCTCGCCTTGTCCTCCTCGGGCCTCACACCCCCTTCCTGGGTGGCCGGTTCTCCCCCTCACCTCTCTGGTGCAGTCACAGCACCTGCTAAGCAGCAAGCCACCCACAGCGGCTCTGGACACCCAGGCTCTACCAGCCCAGCCCCTGGCGCCTCATCCCCATCTATGGGAGGAAACTGAAGCTCAGGGGCTGCGTGACTCCCAAGGTCTCTGGGGTCTGGGCCCCACTGCTCCCTGACGAAGCCCTTGCAGGAAGGCCCTGGGGGCAGGCGGTGTCCTCAGAGCAGCCTCACTCGCTGACCCTGCTGGGAGGGGCCGTGCGCCCCAGGCCTCTGGTGGGAGCCTCCTTGCGGGGCCCAAGGCAGGCTTGGCGTCGGGAGGCTCCGGGCCCTGCCTGTGTTTGCCTGGCGCAGGGCTCTGTGCCCCTTGGTGTCAGCAGCTCGGCTCCCCTGTGTCGGAGCAGGGCGGTATCCGGCCCGCTGTGCACACCCTGGGTGGCTTCGCCCACCCAGCCCGGAGCCAGCCCTGACCGCGGCCCAGCCGCGCCCTGTGGACACCTGGCTCCGTCCCTCGCTGTCGGCCATTTCTCACGCCGACACTTTTTGTAAGACGTTCTCAGACTGGAAATAAAGCGTTCTTTTCTTACCACATTGTCCTCGTCCGTTGCCCGGCCCTCTGCCCCTCGCCCGCTCTCTATGCTGCTCCTCTGCCTGGATCCGAAGTCCCAGAGCCCGGCCTCCTCGGCGGTCATCTCAGGAGCTCGAGAAGCCTCATCCGTCTCTTCAGCCTTGGGCCTGAATGCTGTGGCGTGCACAGAGGCAGCGCCGGGCAGCCCTGGAGCTGGGATGTGCGCGTGCGGGCGCGCGCGTGTGTGTGCACGCGCACGTGTGGCACGTTCCTGGGTGTGTCCTGGAGACCACAGTGGGGTCTGAGTAGTCCGCTGGGCTCAGGCACGGGGCTCCTCAGGTCCAGGTGAGGGCGGATCTTCCAACCTGAGGCCAGGAGGGGACTGGCTCTGAGCCCGGGGCCCCTGCCCTGCCTGTCTCCCCATATGGGGCCAAGTTCCAGCTGGTCTCAGTCACCCTGCACATCCTGTGGGGGCGCCTGTCTGCCCCCTTGCATGCCGCCCTGTTTGGGGGTGACTCTGCGAAGGGAGTCCTGGAGGAGCTTCTACAGCAATGCCTGGTGGCAAGTGTGGGCTTGGGGACTAAGTTTAGGCCACGTCCACCCGCTGGGTGCCCCTAGCCAGCCCCACGCCTCTTTGAGCCTCAGTTTCCTCTTGCAAACGGGGTGATAGACCCTGCCTCACTGGGCTGCATGAGGGTCTGATGAGGTCACATCGCAGGTGGTCAATAGCTGTCGTCACGGTCACCCCAGCTGCTGTCACCTCCGGCGGTGGCCGCGCCAGCCTTGTCGCGGGACGAGAGGCTGTGGCTTCCATGCTGGGGAGCCTGGGCCCTCCTGCCAGAGTCCTCATCATCCGAGCTCAGCCCTCTGCGTTCCCACGGGTCCCCTGCCCAAGGCTGGGGGGACAGGGTCCCTCTGATGAGAGCTGACTGAGGCACCCCACGGTGGCCTGGGGAGTGGTGTGGGGTCATAGGGGCCTCTTGCCTGGCGGGACCAGGCCCCTGGACAGCCCTTCCTTATGGGGACGCGCCGGGGCGTCTGCCTCTCCCCACTATGCTGGAGTGCAGGCCTCGCTCCGGGCGCCTGAAGGTTCTGCCTACCGCTTGCTGCAGTGTGTGGCCCGGGGTCTCCAGCCTTGGTACCCCTCCCCAAGTGGGTGACCAACAGAGTGGGGGCTTCTTCTCAGCCCAGGGGCAACCAGATGGGGCAGACACTGGCTCTGTTCTCTCGCCATCTGGGAGCCTCTGGGCCTGGCAAGGTAGGGACAGGGTGGACCTTCGCTGCTTCGGGCTCTGCACCCCTGCACCTGCAGGCCTGGCCCTCCCAGAGCATGCGGGGACGCGCGCCCTCGGGCCTGGGTGTATGCTGAGCTCGGGGCTGCCGGCCTTTGTCAAAGGCTCTCAAAGTCTGGATCAGCCCAGTTTGCTCAGGGCGCCCTGTCTGAGGGTTCCAGTCCTGTGGCTGTCTACCCTCAAGTCGGGCCTGGAGCGGATCAGCACTGAGCCCCCACTTCCAGCCTCCCAGCCCCCACCCACACAAGGCCCTCAACACAGGAGGGTGCTGCGGCCTCTTCCTGGCCGCCGGCTGCTGGGGCCCATGTGGGGCCTTCTCTTGGGCCGGCCCTGCTTCTGCTTGTCCGGGCTGGAGGGCAGGAATCCTCTGTGCTCAGCCCCGGGCCACCATCCCTCCCTCAAGCAGCCTTCAGACCCCACCCCAGGCTCCTCCAGGGACTTGGGCACCTCCAGTTAGGCACGGCCCACTTCAGAGGCCCGGGAGCAGGCAGGTTGCCTGCAGTGTCGGGGAACTGTGCCCCTTTCACCTGGGGCCTCTCAATGGGGCGCTTTCCAGGGGCACCCCCGCGGAGCCCTCCCCTTCAGCTGCTGAGAGCAGGGCCCACACCCTGAAGGACAGGAAAGGAAATGGAGGCCACGCTGGGAGCAACTGCTCAGCTCTGAGGTCGGAGCCCAGACACTACCTCTCGTGGGTGTGGTCCTCCTCCGATAAAGCTCTAATAGCAAAACAGGCGGAGCTGGACGGGGCCGGGGCTCCGAACCGCCCCATCCCAGATGATGAGGCCTCCAGCTCTTCTGGGGCTGGTTATGGGGTCAGGGTGGGTGGGTGGCCCAGAGATCTGGGGTCTGTGGGGCAAAGGGCCCTGGAGAGAAGTCATCAGGGATGGCAAGTGGACTCCCTGCAGGTGGCCCAGGTCCCCCAGCCTGTGTCACTCTCAGGGGAAGCGTTCTTGTTCTCAGCGGCCCTGGGCACAGGATGAAGGGAAGCCTGAAGGGTGCGCTGACCTGGGTTCTCTTTGGTCTAGGGAGCAGCGGCCTCACCCCCTGGACCTGGGACAGCACATTCAGGTAGGCACCTGGAGCCAGTCCCTCAGCTTGGGGACAGGGAGATGGGAGTCAGCGTGGGCACAGAAATCACAGCCAGAGTCTGGCTAGATGGGGAGGGTGGTGGGCCCACTGCCAGTGGGGACTGTGGGGAATGGGGGGACAGCGAATGCTGGGTGGCAGTGAGTGTTGGGTGGCAGCAGGCAGTGGGGGTGAGTCCCAGCCCAGGTGTGGACCGCAGGGCAGTGGGTAGAAGGCAGGCTGCTGGCTCTGTGTGGCCTGGACCAGTGTGGCCTGTCTCAGGAGCACCTGCTGTGAGTGGCCAGTGGGCAGCTGGATGATGGATTGAGGGTTGGGAGACACAGACTTGGGTCTGTGGGTCCCCAAGCCGTGGGCCTCCTCCTGGGAGGAGCATGGCAGGAAGGCAGTCAGGGCTGGGGTCCAGGAGCCCCCGCTTAGGAGGAGGGGCTGTGTCCTTAGAGAGTGGAGGGGGGCCTGTGGAGGCTGGGCTGGTGGTAGCGACTCCGTGAGGAGCAGGCATTGGTGCCCTGGCAGGTGTGGTTTTAGGGCCAGGCCGGGAGGGAGGGCCAGGCAGGGAGCCAGTGGGAAGGCGCAGGTCCCCAGGGTCTCCCTGGAGAAGCCCAGCTGTCATCTGGGACAGAGCCCTGCTGAAGGCTGGGCAGGGCTGAGAGAGGCTGGAGGCGAGGGTGGCTGGCCTGGGGTGGATGGGTGGCATAGTTCCTCTGTGGGTAGGAGCCACTATGGACTGAGCCTTGGATTCCTCAATCCCTTCTTCCCAGGCAGGTGGCACCTACAGGGGGCGTAGGGTCCAGGCAGGCCTGGAGGGGACACCCGGGGTGGGGGCGGGGCTCAGGCAGGCCTGGAGGGGACACCTGGGGTGGGGGAGGGCCCCAGGCCCCGGCAGGGTGGGGGCAGAACTGTGCTGGCTGCTTTAGTTCATGGAATCAGGTGAGCGAACCTGCATCGACCTGGGCTCGCTGTCACTGTCCCGGCTGCTGGCTGCGGAATCAGCAAGTCAGTCTCTCTGGGAGACTGGGAGCAAGCAGGTGAAAGTTCCCCCCACCAGACCTGCGGCGGGGACTGACGGGGACAAGGGTGTGAGCAGCCAGGCAGAGTGGACGCCTGCTGCAGGTGCCGGGCAGCGGGTGGCCACAGAAGAGCCTGGGTCTGCTGTGGACACATCCCTGGGGCAGGGAGGCCCAGCCTTAAGCCAGGCCCTTCCCCAGACAGGCAGGTGTTTCACGGAGGCCGAGCTGCAGGGCAGTCACCCCCCCATCCCAGCCCCCACCTGAATGTGGGGGGGGCAGGGAGCTCACCCCGGGTAGGGCGTGGCTGAGCCTCCCAGTCGCTGGGTCAGGGAATGAGGAAGGGGGACTTGCTCTCACTGCCTCTACGTCACCCGCCTTTGAGTTCCCCCATGAGGCGCTGACGACAGGAGGGGGAGGCGGCTCTGGAGAACCGAAGCCTTCAGCAGGACCCTGGTGCCTGAGGTGCGAAGCCCTCAGGGCTGCAGAGGAGGGGCCCGTGTGTGTCCAGCCCCACAAGGTGGGAGCCTGCCTCAAGTCCCACCCAGCCGGGCCGTGGGGTCCCCTCCAAGCCCGCTCCTGCTCTGCCCACCCCAGCACCAGTGGGGTTTGCATACAGAACCATCAGCTGTCAGGAAGCGGGTGGGGCCAGGAAGTACCTCCCAGGAAGGGAGAGGGCGTGTGGGGCACCTGGATGTCCTGGAGGGGACGCAGAGGGAGCCCAGGCCTGTGCGCAGGAGAGGGGGCACCCCGGAGCCTGCAGCAGGTGTGGTGACCCAGGAGGACAGTGAGGGGCAGGTGCCAGGGGCCAGAACAAAGCAGGGCTCTGCTGGCCTGGGAGGGACAGGGAGAGAAGAGAGAAGGTGCTGGCATGGCCAGGGAGGGGTGGCTGGCAGGGAGACCACCGGGCAGGTGCGGGGTGAGGGGCACAGGGACAGAAGAGCGGGCCTCGGGGTGTCCGCTGGGGGTCGGCAATGACTGCAGGAGACGCGGCACAGGGGGGACAACGCTTCCTTCTGCTCTGTGGGCACCTGGACCAGGAGAGGACAGTGTAGGGGTGGTTTCAGGACGGGGCAGTGCTGGGCCAAAGATGGACAGTCAGGGAAAATGGAGCGGGAACCTCCAAGGCGCAGGGGAGGCGGAGGCGGAAGGAGGGGCTGGCCAGCCGGGCAGCTCTTTACTGCACAATCTTTGGGATCAGTGCGGCTCTCGGTTCCCACCGGGGCTCACAGCCGCTCCCCCCACAGGATCCCCAGGACCCATGGCTGTGGACAGCCCAGGACCAGAGAGGCCTCGAGGCGAGGAGCCCGCTTACGTGAACATCCCCATCAGCCCCTCCTCCAGAAAGCAGCTGCACTACATGGGCCTGGAGCTCCAGGAGGCCAGTGCGGGCGTCCGAGGTGGGTCCCTGCCCTGCGTGGAGGCCCTGACAGTTGGGAGCTGCGACCGCAGCCTCAGGGCCCTGCCCTCCAGCCCCACCCAGCAGCCCCCTGGGCCACATCTCCTGAGGGTGTCCCCACTGCAGGAGGGGGTGTCCTCTCCAGCAGGCCTAGCTGGGGACTGGTGTGGAGGGCAGGGTCACGGGCCTGGGCAGTGGGGCTGCGCAGGCTGCCGCTCACCACGGGCTTCTTTCAGGGGCTGGCACCTCCCTCTACGCCCAGATCGACATCGCTGCCACCGAGACAGCGCACAGAGTGGGGGCCCGGCACGCCCGGGCCCGGGAGGAGCAGCTGTCAGAGCTGGAGCAGAGGAAGGCGGCCCAGCCGTGAGGCCACAGCGCCCAGAGCTGACCACACACCCCTCCGCGCTGTGCTGCTGCCACAGCCCCTGGCAGGCCTGCCCCTTCTGTTGGCTGTGGCCTGGTCCTCAGGGACCCCAGTGGCCAGGTGAGGGCGTGGCCGGTCTCCGGGCCCTGGTGCAAACAGGAAGACATATCCAGGGTCCACAGCTAGGCCTCCCGCCTTGCAGGTATCCTGGGCTGACCCTTCCTTTGGCCTGAATGAGTCGCTCTGGACCCCAGGCTGCCTGAGGCCCCGCTTCCTGGGCTCAGATAGCTCCGGTCGCTGCCTAGGAAAGAGTTTGGGAGCATGGTTTTCAGTGCCTGGGATGCAAACTGCCCTCTCACCCTGGAGGTGACTGCCCAGATGACACCCATGTCCTGGCAAAACACTCATCCTCCACCTTGGTGTTGTGCCCCGCAGCGCCAGGAGCCAGCGCCTGCTCCACTTCAGCACTGCGCCGCCCGAGACTGGAGTCTGTGCACTCCTGGCAACCCCTCCCCGCCTCCTGCAGTCCCGCCTGGGCCCCACCGCCCTGCGCCCAGGATGGAGTCTGGACGCCCCATTTCTTGGGACCTGTTACAGTCAGTGTTGTAAAGAGCTTCACATTGTGACTGTTCTGTTTCTGACGATGTCTAGTTTTTCTCTCTCCTGGTTTCTGCTCCTGGACATGGATCTGATGTCTTCACGCGGGGGTGCTCAGGGTTGGGGCGAGCAGAGCTGCCTTCCTTGGTGGCACGGGGTTGGGGTTTCCTCCTGCGTGGGTGCTGTGGCTTGGGGGTCGGTGAGCTGACAGGGCCATGTGCATAGGTGGTGGGCGTCCTGCGTGCCCTCAACCCCTGCGGCATGAGGAAGCCCCGGGCGGGCCCCTGCCTTGCTCCTGGAGATGGAGCTCTCTGCACGTCGGGGCTCCACCCGTATTCATCCCTTTCTTTCATTTTCCCACCCTTCCCCCACCCCTCCCCCAGGAGCTCATCAAGGACCCAGGGAGTCCGGGATCGGCCTGCCCGAGGACTGTAGGCAGCTGCAACTGCTGCTCAGCGGGGCCCTCGGGTGGGCAGGCTCAGGGCACTGGCCCTCCTGGCGCCCCCACTCCGCCTGTGACTTCTGGAGACTCAGGGTCAACCAGGAGCCAGCTGGGCCAGGACAGAGATCTCCTGCTTAGACGCCCAGGCCCTGGGGAGCATTCTGACAGACAGGGCAGGGCTGGGCTCTCAGCCCGAAGGCCCCTGGACAAGATTTTAAGCTGCAAGCTGGGGCAAGGCTTGGCCTGCACCCTGCTCCAGGGCTGCAGCGGTGTTGGGCCCTCTAGATGGCGGAGTTGAGATGTCCACCTCCCGGCCGCCGCATGCACCGGCTCAGACATGCAACCTGGGCGCACAGCCCCGCCCCTCCCCATGACCCTGGCTGGCTGGAGCTTGGCCTTCCATTTACATCGTGGGAGAAAGCGTCCGTCCCTGTGCTGCTGACAGGATCGTGGCACTGTGGGGCAGGGTTTGGACCCAGGTGTGTCTGGGTGTGCCTTGGGCCACATCCCCTCTGCACGATGGAGTGGCCGGGCCATGTCCTGGGGAAACAGCCACGTGAAGAGCGTGAATGTGGGGCTGGGGCTGGTCCCACGGCTGTGGGAGGCCAGGAAGCAGGGGTCACAGCCAGACCTGGCCAGGGCAGCATGGGTGGGTGTGGTATGGGGCTCGGGTACTCCCAGGCCTCCAGCAGAGCGCCCGGAGAGGCTGTGATGGCCACACTGCACCCAGCACCCGTGGGTCCCAACCGTGTGGTGCAGGGGCCGTGGGAAGGAGCAATGCTGGCCAAGGTGGGGTTGCTCTCATCTCAGGGCAGCCGCCCTCAGCCCAGGATGGCCATTCAAGGCTGCAGCTACAACTGGACAAACGCCTGATCTTCCCCTGGAGTTGTGACTGGTGACCAAAGCCCGACAGAGTCATCTCTATAAAGCCATTGTAGCCGTGAGGTGGAGCACACGGGCCATCGTGTGGCCGTGGAGGCCTCAGGCACCCTGGACTCTGGCTTCTGCCTACATGCGGCTGCTGACCCTGGGCCTGAGCCTGCCCCGGCCTCTGCCCACTGCACTTGCACTGCACCACCCATGCGGCCACCACTGCACCCTGTCCTCCTGCTGCCCCTGCGGGTCTTCCTACCCTTCCCCTTCCCTTTTGTCAGAGCAGGAGCCTCTGCCCAAGACCACCCCTGGCTCTGCAGGCCCAGGCCCGTCCCTCCCGACACCCTTGCTGCAGGAAGCCTGGAGCGTCTGGGAGCAGGCAGGATGCATGCAGACCCGATGGCACCACACACTCACGCCCAACACGTGGACGGGACCTGGGCACAGCCCAGCTACCAGCAGCTCACATGTGGGACATGGGGACCCCGCCGTCCCGATGTCCCGAGCAGCCAGTGCTGGCATGGGTGAGCATCTGTGACTCTGGGAATACCAGTGCCAGGCAGGCCTGTTATCTCAAACAACTTGGGTGGGCAGCCAGTGTGGCCCTTTCCTTCTCAGCTCAACTTCAGATGTCCCTAGAATGCAGTTTTCTATGCAGTCATCGTTAACACATGGTCAACGCTCCCACAGATGTACAAATCGCCTCTCCAATACCCCGGCGTGCCAGGCTGCCAGTCCACTTTGTTTGAGGAAGCCTCTGCCCTGCCGAATGCAACTGCTACCCCGCATCTGCCCACGTCGAAGTCCTGGAAATCGCAGGTCTCTGCTGGGGTGGGTCCCTCTCCAAGGGTCCTGGGTCGTGATCTGTTCTTCCATTTTAAGGCGCCCTTCTACTCACGGGGTAAGGGGGTGAATGTGAGGTCTTACACTCTTCAAAAAAACCCTGTGTTCTACTTCTATGCTTCACAGCTGGGGACAGGGTTTTAGGGAGGGAGTGACTTTCCTCTGAAACGGGAGTCTGCTCTGGAGACATGCAGCTCCCGCCACTGCTGCAGAGTCTGACACTCAATTCTTCCCGGGAGATCCTGTCTCCACTTCTCGCTGTGTTTGATTCATTTCTAGGCCTCCATTGCCTTTCAATTTCACAATTATGATTTTCAGCTCCTATCCGAGGGCCTCGCATTCTGGAAAGCTGCTCTTCGGTTACAGAAAACCGTGTTGAATTATTTGATGATTTCCTCACTTTCATTTTCTCTGTCCTCTCTGGAGTCCTGTTATTCAGATTGTTAGGCGTCCTGGGTCATCTTTACAGTTTGGTATTTCCCCCCATTTATTCTTGATCCTTTCTTGTGGTACTCGGTGTGATTTTTTTTTTTTTTTTTTTTTTTTTTTTTT